>CM017564.1:53812206-54022206 GCA_007844125.1 Sinonovacula constricta | reverse complement strand
GAAGCTTCGACTCTTGTTCTAGGCAAAATAATGTATATATGTTTTATTGAAGTTCGGTTATAAAGGTGTTGCCAGGCCGTGAAATATCAACAATATTAACAAAAGTACACAATACCTATAGGGACAACTTGTTAATTGTCCTTTGATTACTCACCTAATGCAATTCACCATTTCACTGAATTATCTATAATAATTACAAAATATATTGACGATAGTTGTTTCAGCAAAGTTACATTTTTCAGCCTTTTGTTTCCTTAAAATACGCGTTTCTTTTTTTGAAAAGAAAACAGAAAGGCGTCATGATAAGTACAAACATATCGCTGGACATTGTGATACTACACACAATATTACAATTTTATCTTCTTCAATATTGTATATGATATCGCATATTGCTATATACTGTGTCTGTGTATTTTATTGGAGATAATTGGGAGATGAGAAACGCTTTATTTGGACTTTTTCTGTGTATAAATGTTGAACTTTGAACTTAGAAATTAGTGGTATTATTATTATTATTGTTATTATTTTAATTATTATTATTATTATTATTATTATTATTATTATTATCTTTTTTATTATTATTATTATTATTATTATTATTATTATTATTATTATTATTATTATTATTATTATTATTATTATTATTAATATTATTATTATTATTATTATTATTATTATCACTTTTATGTTTGTTTATCTATTCTTTAAGGTTTTGCCGTTACAACCTCTCATTAACCATATTATAAAAGTTATGCATGTAGTGTTTATACATTTTTACTCGTTCTTCGAGGAATTAAGTACAAGTATATTTACAAAACGTTTTTGATCAAGAAGTAGTGTTATATATGTTAAACGTTTCAATGTAGTCTTTTAATTTTTGTTATAACCACAAATGACAACATTTTGTCTTTCACAACTTAATATATTTGTTGTATTTAAGTAATATCAAGAGGAACAATATTTTCCTTGGTTCCAAGCAAGACAATAAAATATCTAAATTATTCTAAACCATTTTTAGCATTTTGATATATCGAAGCACATCTTGAACAATTTATCATTCATAAAAATATATGATACTGTCCATTCATTTATGTTTCAAAGAAACCATATTGGGCTATCACTAACATCAATTATTTTCGACATAAGGTAATTTGTGCCAATTAATTTAAATGTGAATCTCCACAATAATTCTGTTTTAATTAAACTAAAACAGTATTTATTTGCTCCTGTCCTAATAAGTTTTCTTCTGTCTTTTCATGGTGTTTGAAGTTGTGGCTTTTTTTTCCAGAACCATCTAATGAAAGAAATGTTTCATCTGCATATTGTCATATTTTGTATTCCTTATCCCATATACTATATAAATATACATATATATATTATTTTGAAAAACATTATTCTGTACAAGTGATTAAGATGTATGGTGAAATGGGATCTCCCTGTTGGCAGCCTCTTCCTGTCATGTGTTATAAAATACAAATTTTATCCATTGTATGAAATGTAGATCGAAATTGATATATGACAACACGTTTCTATAAATTAAAAAGACATGGAGTCAAATGCCTTTCCAAAATCTGATAATTTCTTTTGGTATTTTCTGTTCTTTTGTTAAATTCAGGATATCACATTATAACTTGGTAATTTCTACAATATATCTGCTTACTGGAACCATATATACTCTTTTAAAACTAAAGTCTAAAAACAGTTTTCACCTCTGTTTCCGTGTTTCTAGATGCTTCTTTTTATAAAATATTTAAAACTCTAAAAGGATTCAAATTCGTTAAAAGATTTCTTAAAACAGTTTATCGTCCTTGGAATAGATGTAACAATTCCAAACTTCATAGTTCTAAATTAACATGCCAGAATGGTACCCACTTTTAAATGCATAGTTTATTGCTCTAACCCGAAATTGACGAAATTTAAGAAAAAAAATATTTAGAAAGGATGTCCATCACTAATTTGCTTTTATTTTTTTTAATACACTATTATAAAGGAGGCCGCGTTATAGCTTAATAAGATTTTATATTTGTTATACTGATTTTTAACTGATTTTATACGAGTAAACATATCGGTTAGAACGTATCGTAAAAATTCATGATCTATTCCGCCATTAAATAGAAAACAGTGCAAACAAAATGTTGACTGTTTACAGAAGTATGTTATAGATAAAACTTTTATACGTCAAGCACGATCATAGTGTAATATTTAAGCATAAGAAATAGATGAAAAAAAATAAAATTAAGAACTGGATTGTCTTCACATCAACTTAGCTACAAATTATTCACTCCTACTCACTAAGAGGGAGAGTGGTGCCCGTGACGTAGTGATAGAGTTTTCTGACTGCCTTTCCTTTCACCAAATGGGTTTGAGGGCGAAGTACTTAATGTAGAAAGTTATTTACCTTTTCCCGATACATGTGAATTTTCTCGTAAACAATGTACACACTATACATATAAACATTTATCTAACCCGGTTAGAGCGTCCGTTCCAGGTATGAGAGGCCCCGGGTTCGATCCCAGGTCGCGACGTACCATAGTCACTAAAGATGGTAGTGGTATAGCTCCCTTGCTATCGATCAAGCAAATGTAAGGATATCCAAGACTGGTTGGCCCAGTGTCAGGATAATGTGACTGGGCGTGGTATCATGCCAGATGTTGACGGCATCCTATACACATTGAAGGCAGCACTATATCTGCTTCAAGTGAGCACCATCTCCAGATAAATGAAATACTGTTGGCGGGACGATAAACGCAATAAAAAAACAAACCCATTAAAGTGAATAAGGAGATTGTTTTCCTTGTACTTAGATATACAGTTAGACTTCACATATAGAAATAGCAACCAAATGTATCGGATATCAAGGTGTTATTTCATGTCATTTTAAACTAAAAGGTTTATTTGATGTTTGATTGTATGTGTGTTAGCGCTTTTAGTATTGAATATCAATGGGTTTTATCTTCTGATTGCTGTTTTTTTTTTCTTTTTGGGCTGTCATTTTCCACTGACATAAAGTAACGAATAAACGATTTGTTATTATTTGTCCTTTTCGGATTGATATACTGATAATTGTTTGTTTCTTTTTTCTCTTTTCAGGAGCAATCTTTGACAGGCATTCAGACAATTTAAAATACGCCTTCGAGAAGCAAATAAACTTTCTCAACAATTTAGAAAATGAGGTTAGACTCACTGCCAAGGTGCAAGAGCTCGACTCTACTGATAGTTTCGCCGTCAGCAACGCCAGTAAGTACACATTTGTATTAATAACAAAAGATCTTTTGATGCGAAGAATCAAAGGCGACGCAAATGATTTAAACAAACAGATATATTACATACATTTTTAAATTTAATTGGAGATGGTATCCGGCATTTTTCTTAATTCAAATACATGTTATTGAAATAAATAAATAAATAAATAAAATAAATAAAATAAATAAATAAATAAATAAATAAATAAATAAATAAATAAATAAATAAATAAATAAATAGAACTTCATGTACCGAATTATGACCCGTATTTTAAAGGTTATAAAAATCCGCAAGACAGACTTTCCCCCATGTGCAAATTTCACTGAGCATTCCCAATCTGATCACCTCGGCCTTTATGCTATGCAAGAGACCTCTGACATAATAAGGCGCCATCTTGGATCTACTTTGTGTGTCTTAGTTTTAATACTGGGTATTTAATGTTGACTTTTCAATTTTCCGTAAATCATATAGATTGTATTGATAAAAAAAATCGTTGTTATTGCAAGATATACTCAACTAAATGATATATATATATAATTTGTTACTTTCTCGCGAACGGACACTGTTTCATAACTCAGGCGACGCACTTTGGTGTATTCTAGAGCTATGTACGAGGTGTATTTTACGAACCATACGGAAATACCCGAAGTTTTACGATTGTGAGCATTCCATATATAGATGTCGCGATCCAGCGCGTCGCCAATAAAGGTTAGCAGGTGTAAAATCGTATCAAGAAACGTTAGTTAATGCTAAATCATAGCAGTTAGAAAAATTACTAAGTGCAAAATCATAATAGGAAAGGCTACAAAATGCACAAAACAGTCCGAAAGGCTAGCAAATGCATCATCATAATAAATTTGCTACTTAGTGCGGTATCATAAAAATAAGGAAGGCTAGTAAATGCGGTATCACAACAATAAGGAAGGCTAGTAAATGCGGTATCACAACAATAAGGAAGGCTAGTAAATGCGGTATCACAACAATAAGGAAGGCTAGTAAATGCGGTATCATAACAATAAGGAAGGTTACTAAATGCGGTATCATAACATTAAAGAAGGCTAGTAAGTGCAATACCATGACAATATAGATGTTTAATAAGTGAATAAGCGCGGTGCCATAACAATAAGGAAGGTTAGTAATTGTCAATGCAATATCATAAAAATAAGGAAGGCTAGTTAGTGCGGTATCATAACAATAAAGAAGGTTAATAAGTGAATGATTTCGGTATCACAACAGTAAGGAAGGATCATGAGTGCGGTATCATAAACATTTGGAAGGCTAGTAAGTGCGGTAACAAAACAGTCAGAAAGGCTACTAAGTGGGGTATCAAACCAGTAAGAAAGGCAAGAAAGTACGTTGTCATATCTATAAGGAAGGATCAAAAGTGCGTTATCATAGCAATAATAAAGGCCAGTAAATGCGGTATCATGAAAATAAGAAAGGCTAGTAAGTGGGGTATCATAACACTAAGAAAGGCAAGTAAATGCGGTATACAAATAATAAGGAAGTACAGTAAATGCAGTATCAAAACAATAAAGAAGTTTAGTAAGTGCGTATCATAACAATAGGGAAAGCTAGTAAGTGCGGTATCATAACAGTAAGGAGGTATAGTAAGTGCGGAATCGAAATAATAATGAAGGATAGTAAGGGTGTTATCATAGCAATTATGAAGGTCAATAAGGGCGGTATCATAACATTAAGGAAGACTAGTAAGAGCGGTATCATGACAGTAAGTGTGCTACCATAACAAGAAGGTAGGCAAGTAAGAGCGGGATCATTACAATAAGGAAGGAAAGTAAGTGCAAAATCTTCAGATTTAGGAAGTCTTGTCAGTCAAAAATGGTACACGATCCTAACATTAAGACAGCATAAAGAAAGAACTGTAAGTAAAAAATCGTTACAGCAATAAAGACAAGTAAACGCGCAATCATGACTATGTAAACATGCTATTAAGTGCAACTATAAAAAGCCTAATAACTTCAAACTCCAAACACTTAAAAAGGCTAGAACGTGCACCATCATAACAATAATAAATGTTAGTAATTGCAAAGTCATAATACTATAAAATGTTAGCCTAGTAACGTGTAAGATAAAAAAGAACAATATTATTAAGAAAGAAACACATTGAAATCTCCACATAAAAGAGAAATAAATGACACCACGAACTAGAAAACCAGTTAAAATACACAATACTCTAAATCTGCATATACATGTGTATCTTTTTGGTCCTACTGATAAAAGCACGTCTTGTTCAAGGCGAAATTAATGAATATTAGCTGCAAAGAAAAGGAAAAGCTGATAAATGAATATTGCATTAATCCACTTGTTCTTTGATCTTTCACATTTCTTCTTTGTTGTCCAAACTTTCATGATCGTTACAATTTATACTGACACGACAATAGCCTACAGAGAATTGTTCTGTCTACTGACTTCTTGGTTCCAAAAATATATCTTGCCTTTTACCTCCCGAAAACCTAAACGCATCCAATAGAGACTGATATCTCTATGGTTACCGGAATGTGCGTTACGATAAAATCGATTGAAAGGCAGTAAAGCGGAAGGAATGTTGTTTCAGGAAGGGCCTATCATTATTTTTGACGGCAGTGTAATGGTGTCTCCCCCACCACCTCTTTCCTCGCACAAATATGTTTCTCTAAGAACTTGGAGTTCTCCTAGGGAATTAAGGGGTGATCGTGGTCTGGTTGGTGTACATTATTTGTAAAAGTCAAGAATCGTTATATGCTTAGAATAAGGTTTGTTTGGCTTTTTTTTCGCTCGCCCTAAAGGTGGTAACCGATACTTTGCGAAGGAAATAACACATTAGGAATTTGGATTCGCAACAAAAATTAACTAGAATTGTCTTTTTTAAGCTGCCACTTAATGTGCTAATACGTTAGATACACAGTGTAGCTATATTTGTAAAAAGCCAGTCTAGTACCTCTTAACCATAAATAAGTCGATAAAACCAAAGATCAACCACGAGCATTGAGCTTTGAAATATTTACATAATTTGGACTCGTCTACGTAAATGGAGAGGTACCGTGTATCATTGATAGTACATCATGCCAGCAAAATATGTATGTTGTTGAGCTTGAGTAGACCAGTGGGCTAAGAAGCTCATATTGTGATTGATGGGTCGTGGAATCGAGTCCACAAAAGTACACTTTTTTTAGCTTTTTTGGTGCGTTTTTATATTGTTATTTATAACGGTGTACACGCGTTTCTACAGATTTTAATGTTGTATAATTATATTGATAATAAAAAATCTATATTTTAAATACTTTGTTTTACTTTTTACCGGCCAAAAGGAAATTAATTACAATATAGTTACTGTTGCGCGTGATTCTCGTGTACTTTGAGTACAGAATGGTATAAAAGAAAACTTATGTTGTGCATTTTTGCCGTACAGCGATGTCCAATCTGGATATTTCACGACACAAAATATATAGATTATGCCTTAAGAGGACACAACAAATGCCCAATAGACTCCTTGAAAGCCATTAGACTACACTTGACCATACACGTGACTTATCCGGTGCGTTGCTTTAAAACTCTGTCATACGCTAAAAAAAATATGTTATGTTTCTGCTTTACCGATCATGGTGTTACCGGATAGACTGGCCAAAAGGTCACAGCTCCGAGGTCATGGTTGATCTATGTATTCTCGTGGTAAATATTTACAGATGACAATATTGTACAACAATAATTCGGTCGCAAAATTCTGCGTAGTTTATTTTCAGTGGACACTTGCAATGTGCCTTAAATGGTGCATGTAATGAGAGCCATTAAAGAGTAGTCCCTCCTAAATAGAATAGTCTCCCTTGAATAATGCCTAAACGCAAGTAGGTCCTTTTATTTGTTTGACTCGGTTTTTATGCTTGTGCTCTATGGAGTGTGTGTTGATTTTTCTGCCTTTCTTGTGATACCCAGGTTAACCATTATCAACAACAAAAAATCATTTTTTGTTTAAATAACAGATCCTTTTAAGTGTTACAATGCCTTTTAAGCTTATATACATGCAAAATTAAGAAATTTCACAGTTTGTTATTGCAATATCTACAAAGAAACAGGCGATAAAGTAAAAGAATTCCAACTGAAAGGACATATCTACTTTTTGGACTACATGTACCTCGGATATTAACTAACAAGGGAGACAATTTCCATTTCAATAATGTACCCCTTTGACCCAGAATAACACGATTTACACTCTCTTAAAACTGTTTGAAGTTGTTGATTTTAATCGACCAGGCCAAATATGGACAGGAATCCTTCATAAATATCCAAATAAAATGAATATATTCATATCGTAACATGTACATCCCATACTGGTGAACTGGCAGCTACCTCATTTAATAAAGCCAAACATTTACATCTATCTAACCAGATATTTGTTTCTGGATATTCTTTAACCAATGAGAGACATTAATGAATACTCTCCCCTGAATAATCCATAAATGCACGTAGGTCATTTCATTTGTTTAACTCGATTTTTATGCTTGCGCTCTTTGGAGTGTACGTTGACTTATCGTCCTTTCTTGTGAAACGTAGGTTACCTATCATCAACAAACACTTCCGTTTTCTTTTTTAAATAACAAATCTCTATAAGTATATAAATGGATTTTAAGCTTATATTTGTGCAATAGTAAGAAATTTCACTATTTGTTATTGCAATGTCTACAAAGGAACATGCGATAAAGTCCAAGAATTGCAACTACCAGGACCTAATTACTGTTTGGAATACCTCGGATATCACCTAACAAGGGAGACAATTTCCATTTCACCAGTGTACCCCATTATAGATGGATATCGGCAATGTTACATTAATTGTGTCAGGGCGATGTATATATCAGCCAACAATTTAGACTTGTATCAAACGAGGGATTTTTCCCGTTATCTGCTCCAATAAATCGGCAAATAGCTTGTGTCTTTTATGTTGACATCACTCTATGCTCTACACATCTGGATTTAGTGAGCTTTTGTCCAATTGTAAATATTTCTCTTATTAGACTTCCTTGAAATAAAAAGATTTACTATACTCGTTTTATTTGACTGAAAAGGAAGTGTTGTTGTTGTTGTTGTCAAAAATGATTTATTGTGTATTATATTTTTCACATCTTTATACAAATTGAAGCTTTACACCCTTCCCGGAATGTACACACATGCCCACACATGTATTTGCACAGGCAGCGATGTTAAAACAAAACACGTGATCACTTACTTTTGAGATCGCACTACATTTTCATTTAGGACATCCACGCTGATGTTGATATATTTTAGTAGACATCCCCATCTTTATAACTTATTGACTTGGAATTTTTTGTTATAGAATTGATGATGATGATGGTGGTGGTTGTGATGATGATGGCGGCTGTGGTGGTGGTAGTGGTGATGATGATGATAATTATGATGATGATGATGATGATGATGATGATGATGATGATGATGATGATGATTATGATTATGATGATGATTGTGGTGGCGGCGGCGGTGGTGGTGTTGATGATGATGATGATGATGATGATGATGATGATGATGATGATGATGATGATGATGGTCATGATCATAATGATCATGATGATGAGCATGATGATGATAAGGAGGAAAAGTAGAGGATAAACACACTGTTAAATGGAAGGTGACGACAATATGACCGTAGGGTGATAGGGGAAAAAAAGAATGCTTCGTTAAAACTGTTTATATCTAATCCAGAAATGTTACATTGAATTAATTCATTTTCACACGCCATCATTTAACAGGGATAACAAATCATTGCTGTTCTGGCAATTGTGGAGATTATATTAACCCTGACGTTGTTGTTCTTTTTTCATTCTTAACCACGTGAAAGGGTCTGGGCAAAAAATGTGTGGATACACGAATCAGGCAGCGTAGATAAAAGGCTGGCTGGTCTTGTTTTAAACTGTATACTGTTTTTATTAATTTGTGAACAAATAACTAAGAAATCAGTAATGATTACTAACAACTGAAGCATTGTAAGGGTTAATACGTTAGACCATTAACACAAGGCAGGATTGTCGCGGAAGGTCGCACATAACGTTTATAACATAGCTATACACGGCGCTGTCAGTATAACTTGAGTGGTTTGTCGCAGTCGTGAGAGCCAGGCTATGTAATTGCATTCTGTAAATGATTTATTTTACTGACAATAGAACTCTCTAGAGACTCCCTCGATGGCAGGCGGATTCTCTGGTTATTCAATGCGATAACAAATGCATTCCACACCTTTAACTTGCGACAGATAATCATATAAATTAATACATGTCATCAAATGACGACCTGGTAGTGATGACATTAATGCGATGTATCGGTGCATTTTGTAGATGTGTTTCAACGAAATTATGTAGTGGAACGTAATATTTCGCCTTCTCGTCCTACGCATTGCCGTTAACATATTTCCCTTGTCATTATCACTAACCTCCTCCTCACCTTCATCGAAACATAATTTTCATCATCATCATAAGCAGCTACTACTTTAATCTGCTTCGGTGATGGGGGACATTTCATAAGTCCTAGGATCGTGAATTTATTATTATTCCTAAAACTATTAGACTCTACTCCTAAATTTATATTTAGTTCTTAGACTCAAATCCAATCTGATTAAAATCATGTCATTAAAACAGCTCCGCTATCAGGATCTGACGACAGGTCAATAAAACCTTCCCAACCAAACAGAGTGTTGTCTACAAAATCGCAATAGTAAATGATGATCCAAAGCGTTCCGATCGTATCATTTTAATGGCTGCGCCCATTTACGAAAACATATAAACATGGACACTCCACGCAAGACTTATGTCACTGAAGGCAGGCGCGTTGTATGCGGTATCCCATTTGTTTCAACATCAGTAACATCTTCAGGTCGAAGGTTAGCTTTCAAGCTTTAACTTAAACTGAGTGACGAAATCTACTGCGTCATTGATGGCGGTTATTTTGCGACTCTTACCGAAAGCGTTAAGCATTACGCTCTCTGATTGGCTGTTATAAAAATAGTAATCTGGGAAAACCATTCTTGTTTATAGACGGTATTTTCGGGTCGTCATCAGATCTTACATTTTGTAAGATCTGACTTTAGTGAGATTGGCTCAGTCCCGGCCTAGGACTTTTATTGAAACTCACGTAGTACAAGGTTTTAAAGCCATAATCAGACCCTAGGACTTTTGACGAACGCTTTCTTTTCCACCACTTTTATATTGTCTTCGTGTCATATCGTATTCATATGTCTCCCTTCAAAGCTTCAGTATCGTTTAATAGTTTTCCCATTTTTCATTATAACTATTCAACTCCCAAGTCTTAATACCTTTACAGTTTGTGCTCTTCTGAGCCAAGGCGTGTACGGCATCATTGGAATCTCGAATGCCTCCGCCTTGTCCACTATCCAGTCGTACAGCAATACATTCAACGTTCCATTCATGGCGCTGGGCGTGGCTCAGAACACCTCCACCCACGGCGATTATCAGCTCTATATACGCCCCATGTATATCAACGCCCTCCTCGACGTCATTGTTAACTACGGCTGGCGTCAGATTCTTTACATCTACGATAATGACGAGGGTGAGTAATTGTTTGTATAGTATGTTTTTACTCTACTTCGATTAATGTCGACATTGTTAATGCATTTCTTCTTTATCTAATGTCGTTTTTACCCTTCTGACGTCATTTGCACATTAACTGCTAGGATTCCTACTTTTTCATTATTTGCTCTGTTTTGATTAAACGTTTTATATACGATACATTTCATTAACCTTATAGGAGATTCCAAAAATAAAGAAACGACAAAATTGCAACAAAGTGTATATAGGATAATATTATACAGCAGTATTAACTACGTAGCCTGTCAACTCGTGGGCTCAAGTTCCGAACGGGACGAAATCCTACATATGGGGAGGTCGTCCGTCTTACCTGTCGAGGGCCAGTGATTATACCCAGCCAATAAGGTCAATGATAGCAGGTCCACTCCAGTATGATCATAATTGTGTCCCTGCGACGTCAAAACCAAACCGAATCAACAATGTAAGGGTGATGGTTTATTGGGTTTGTCGTCCCACCAACAGTATTTCTGCAATCTGGAGACGGTGTCCACTTGAAGCAGATATATTACTGCCTTCTCTGTGTAAAGCATGCCGTGAACACATGGCATGATACCGCACCCAGTCACATTATCCTGACACCGGGTCAACCAGTCATGGGAATACCCTTATTTTTGCTTGAGCGTTAGCAAGGGCTATACCACTACAATTTTAGAAGACTGGTATGTCGCGGCCCGGGATCGAAACCTGGACCTGGCGACGCTCTACCAATTTGCGCTACCAGGTCCGGCCTATGGGTGGTTGTGACAAATTAAAAAGAAAATTCTGATTTATTCACGTTTTAGGTCTGCTGCGTCTCCAGCAGCTGTTCCAAGCAGTGAACGTTAGAGAGCACCCCCTTGATATTGACGTGAAGCGAGTCAACGATGCTCAAAGCTGCTACCAGCTACTCAGGGCTCTTCAGCGTGAAGATCAGAAAACAGACTTCCGGGTGTTTCTTGACATTCCCACAGAAAAGGCTGAAGTAGTTATTTTAACACTCGTAAGTAGGTCATAATTATTATTTGTTAATGTATATATTACTTCTTCTGCTGCTGCTACTATTACTACTACTGCTAGTACTACTATTGCTACTATTACTAATAACACTACTACTACTACTACTACTACTACTACTACTACTACTACTACTACTACTACTACTACTACTACTACTACATTGATTATTATTATTGTTATTATTAATATTATTATTGTTATATTATTATTATTATTATTATAATTATTATTATTATTATTATTATTATTATTATTATTATTATTATTATTACAAATATCTTTATTATAATTATTATTATTATTGTTATTGTTATTATTATTATTATTATTATTATTATTATTATTATTATTATTATTATTATTATTATTATCTTTATTGTTATTATTATTATTAGTAGTAGTAGTAGTAGTAGTAGTAGTAGTAGTAGTAGTAGTAGTAGTAGTAGTAGTAGTAGTAGTAGTAGTATATATTTTCATACCATGTAATAAGAATTCTAAATCGCGAGGCTTCCCGAACGATTTTGATTATCATGTCTGTCTAATAACAATTTCTTTATTCACTATCAATCTAGTATTTTATTAAATCTACCGTCTGTTTTATTAACGAAAGCACTGATATATCGTAAAAACTATTGTATTTGCTGACACTGGAGTTCGCGTTCCAGTGAAATTTATTTCACCTGTGGTTGGTAAAGCAAATGTTATTGAACCGGGCTGTAGTATCTAATGTCTGAGGAGATCGTATGTTCTTTAATAAAATATGTAATAAAAAGAGCGCGATTGCACTTAATGTCAGGTGACTGCAGATATAGTTGTTTAACAATGCGCACTTGTGCTAATTTATTTTCTGCTTTTTTAACTAATTTATTTACTATTTTAATTTACCAATCAAAAACATTGTACATAACTTTTAAGTGAAAAGAAAAGAAATGACAATATTTCAGACCAAATTTTTGTTAATCAGGCATCAAATTGTCATAGTTTTACAATTCCAAAAAAGTTGTGACGAGATAATTTCACATTCTTTTTTATTTATTCTCGAAATATCTTTCTTTTTGAAAGAAACAAAAGGAAATCCACAAGGTCTTAACCTTTATTTGGTTAGAATCGTCGTATTAATAAATTAAGTAAAATATATAATTTTGAACTTATACCATAACAACTTTTAAGACTTTCTTTGCAGAGAAATGACACTGAAGTACAAAACCATAAATTCCACTTTCTACTCGGAGAACTGGTGAGCTTAAATCTTAAACATTTTTATTATATTCTGTAATTGTTCACTCTTGTTACCAGGCCCGTACAAAAGGTGGTATCCGACTGTTTTGACCGAAAATATCTTCGTAAACCATTGTTATCTGACAAGATAAAATGCTTCATTGGTGTCGGAAAAGTGATCCATGATGTCATAATCGTCATTACAAACATGTATTTCCTATCTGAGCCAAGCTGCATATTTAGTTAGTTTAAACCAAGAAAACCATGTGACCGCTTATGTTTTAGTTCAACTAGGTCATACGCTGTGATGTCGATGTCTATTTTAGCAGAAATTCCAATCGTTTTTATTTACAAATATTGTAACATATATAAGATATATGCAAACTGTCGGATATAACCTTCAACACCTTTCTGTAATCTGACGATACATTAACATTGCCAAGTTAGTGTTGTAGACATATAACAGAATACAAACATGAGTTTAAGCAAAATCTCAAATGAGAAATGTATGCGTGTGACCACGGTGCGAGGTTAGGAAGCTTTGAGCTCGAGTTAGAGACAATGCTTTAGCCTCTGATTGGCTGATTTTCCAAGGAATTTTTTTTCCAAGCAGACGTTTGTTGAACATCACAAACTCATACATTTACAGCTGACAATGTCAACGACATGGTTTTATTCAATGGCAAACATGTTTTAATGTGTTTTATTAGACGAAAAATCTTCTTGTAAGCTTTGGACGACCACTCCATAGAATTTGAGAGCGTAACGCGATTATTTAAAAAATCTGGGTCTTATTCATAAAGGTTCTCGGTCATATTTTTTGACAAAAACTAAGAAATGCCTATATGTCTAAAAATATTGTGCAACACATAAGAGAAAAATATTTATAAAATCATTTAATCTAAAAACGTCGTTACTATGTTTCAACATTTAAGGAAATTTATTTGTTTACGAAAATATGACTTAGATTCTTTAATTGGATACATTCCCAGTGAAGCAGACTGCTAACAACTACAGTCTCAAGTCTGAAGTCTTTAGTCAGATTTTAACATATGAGTACATGAACTTGATATTGTTTTTAACTGTAAATATTTTCATTGTCATTTGTTTGATGACAATGATATGGCTTGCGTTGCTATATGAGATTAGGAGCCAGTCCGGATGGAAATTGTGATATTATATAGCTTTCGGAGTAACCTGTAGTGACGTTGCTTCCTCAAAGACCCTCTTCGGATAAAAGCCGGACGTCGGCAGAATCCAAATAATATTCTGCCTTCTTTTAAAGCAATAAAACTACTATAAGTTACGTTTAAAATATAAACCAGTGTGTACATATTTCATTTTCCTAAAAAAACAAACAAAACAAAAAAACTAAACACAACAAAAATAAACAAACAAACAAAAACAAAACAATCTGTAAACCTTTGCATTGACAGAGAATGGGAGAACTAACGAAGAAACATTTCGAGAAAGGTGGTATCAACATTACGGGATTCCAACTTTTGAATTACACCAAACTGTCCGACAGGAACGAGAACACAAGCTTTAAGGAGTGGCGAAGATGGGAATGGCCGGTTCCTATCGTGAACGACACACTTCCGGTGAATGATGATGTTGTTGCTGTTGTTGCTGTTGATATGATTATTTTTTGTTATTAATTATTATTATTATTATTATTATTATTATTATTATTATTATTATTATTATATGATAAGATGATGATGATGATGATGATGATGATGATGATGATGATGATGATGATGATGATGATAGTGATAGTGATGATGATAGTGATGATGATGATGATGATGATGATGATGATGATGATGATGATGATGAAAATGATGAAAATGATGCTAAGGGAGAGAAGGACAAAGAGAAGAAGAGGATAAAGAGGGCGATTATAGTGAGGGTGGTTATAATGATTCAGATAATGATGGTCAATAAGATGACAATGATAATGACTATAATGAAAATAATGATCCCGATGATGTTTTTTTTAATAATCACAATGATTAAAATCAAGATGGTCTTGATCATGACGATCATAATTTTTTTTCCTTTGCCTGATCAGGTTGAACCAGCCCTTGTGATCGATGCAGTGAATCTGTTCCACAGAGCTTTGAAACAGCTCAAGATGAAGAACTACGCGAGCCCCAGCTACGGATACGGCACTAATCGCTATTCCAATCCCAGCAGGAAATGTACAGACAACAGTAACGTGTATCAGCAGAATGGTTCCGACCTGATGGCTATCCTCAAGGGAAGTGAGGTATGTATATGATGACGATAAATGAGGATGTTAAGATGGGTGAGGATATTGAGGAGGAGGAGGAGAAAGAGAAGATACTTAAGATGGCGGTGTGATTGGGAAGGAGGTTGTATGGTGATTATGTTACTAATAATGCAAAGATGATGTTGTTGTTGATGATGATGATGAGGAGGAGGAGGATCATGATGATCATGATTTTGATGGTCATGATCATGATGGTGACGAAGACGATGATGATAATATGTAAGATAATAAAAGATGATAAAGAATGTGGTTATGTTTGAACCTTGGACATGTAAAAAAGGGTGTTTAGATGCGCCCGTGACGTAATGCTAGAGTCACGGGCTTGTTCCTCCCTTGACTGCTCGCCTCTTATCGTATAGGTTCGAGTCCCGGTCGGGGCGAAGGACTTAATTTGAGAAGGTCTTCCAGCTGATCTGCGGTGCGCCTGTGGCTCTACCTAGGCATTTGGGGTCTTCCTCCACCAAAACAGCTGGAGGTCACTATAATGACCATTATTATGTCGCTTCGATGTATTTCTTAGAAATTGCAAAATGCAATGATGCGAATGATTTACGGTTGACTAATATAAACACTGAGGCATATTTGGAAATGTGTTTCGTGTTTACGTTTTTTCCTGTTTTACAGGTTGTTTTCGAAGGCCTGACGGGGAAAATTGACTTTGACAGAAAAGGTTACAGGGAAAATTTTCAGCTGTATTTATACGAAATCACAATCACGATGCGGTTAGCAATGGTAAGTGGTGTTCGCTATTAGCGTCCTTATTTTTCTGTATTTCTTTTACTTTCTTTTTTTCGGCGTAGCTGTCTAACCTCACTTTTGACCTACTTACAAATGCTGACTCAAGGCTAGCCTGAATGAATATCAGAGAGATTCCCATTGGTAGAAATTCCTAATAGCATCATATAACGTAGTGTTTCTAATAAACGTCCTCGGGGTGGCGATATATAGTTATTTATACAGGTATTTAAGTCATTAACAAGTCTATATCAATGAGTGACATTAATGAATAGTCTCCCCTGAATAACCCCTAAATGCAAGTAGGTCCTTTCATTTGTTTTACTCGGTTTTTATGCTTGTTCTTTTTGGAGTGTATGTTGACTTATTTGACTTTCAAGTTAACCATCATCAACAAACACTTCCATTTTCTTTTTTAAATAACAAATCTCTATAAGTATTTAAATGGATTTTAAGCTTATATTTGTGCAAAAGAAATTTCACCGTTTGTAACTGCATAATCTACAAAAGAACGGGCGATAAAGTCCAAGAATTCCGACTATAAAGGACCTACCTACTCTTTGGAATACCTCGGATATTAACAAACAAGGGAGATAATATCCGGTTTACCAATGTACCCCATTTCCTACAGTATTATTGTATATAGTGTATAAAATGTCACTTGATCCTACATTTGTTTAAACATCATCTCTGTCATATGCCGCAAAGCAGACCGTTCACTTCCTGCACGATATAACTACTTCGTAACTTTAAGTGCCTATTACGTGAGAATTATGAGGCGCAGATGGAGCGAGCGACTAGTTTAAAAATGTACACCATTTTCATGCCATTCTTCTCACAAATTTATATTCAATAGAAACATAAACACGATAAAAATGTGAAAGTTAATGCTTCACAAACGCCGCATAGCCTTTTAAAAGAAATTTCTTGTTTTTCCTTTTTTTTTAATCCGACGCCGTTTGTCTTTTTAAAGACATTTCTTGTTTGTTTTGTTTTGTTCTTCAAGTTTTTGTTCTTAATTGACACAATTGCAGTTCGTTCTTCTAACCGTTTGGAGTGTCATTCAAACTTATAAATTCATTTCGGATACAACGGGTATAAATATAGGCAAAGTGCTGGGATTTATATTGGGAACATCTTTGTTCAGTTACAGACCTATATGTACATCACAAGAGGATATCCGGAAGAAAAAAATATAGAAATGGCCGTGTTCACGTCTTTTTTTTCTGTCTGCTTAAATGTCCTAGGCATTCCGAGTGCCTTAGTGCTCTTGCCGGCTCTCGCTTCCGCAACGTTAGAAAACGAGACTTGTTCTACTCCGCCTTCACTCAAATTCAAGTCGTATATCTTTGTGTGTATAGAACTTTATTCGGTTGTCAATCATTTCAAATTTAAAAATAACCGAACTTTCATAAGAAAGTTCAAATGTTAAAAAATCTGCGTGATTTATTGCACTAAATGCAAAGCAAAACATTCGTAATTCGTACTACGAGCTTTATTCCTTTGTGTCCAATCTTAAGAAAGTGCGAAATATCTGAACAACCTAGGTTGTTTTTAACTGGATGTCTAGAAAGGCCTGCCTGTTTACGATATCGATGTTGCAATTTTTCAGGTTGGTCTGTGGTCTCGTGAGGACGGTTTACGGACACAGGAACCAAAAACATTTGGCAAGGATCCTAACGCTTCAAATCTTAAGAAGCGAGTTACCACCATTTTGGTAAGTTTTGTTGTTTTGTTTCGTTTGGTTTTAACCTTTATCGAAACAGTTTTTGTCATAATGGTTAATTCTAGTTTTTGTTAAGAGGTGAAAACTTCCGACAAACGTCGGCGAATAACAACCGTTACGGTGCAGTTACAGGTCAGCACCATGCAAATGTGCAAAAGTCGCGTGACCTCAACGTAAACAAGTTAAACATGTTTATAGCAGTTACAGCTCAAGTTACCCTTTCTATACAACACAAATCTAATCTTGGTATTTATTTTGAATTATTTAAATAGATATTGTTTAAATTAAATTTAAATTATTATCTCAATCTAGGAAATCAGTGTACTGCATATGTTAGAGCGCGAGCCCGGGTTGAATTTATCCTATTTATCTAGACTAACCTAGATATACTAACCGCCTCTCAATTAGATCGGAACACGTTGTAACACTTTTGACTCCGACAAAGACAATAACCATTCTTTGTAGAAGAACGCGTTCAGCTATACTCAGCTGATCAGGTGATGTTTATATTGTTTTAACTGTGGCTGAACAACGGTGTTTCTTTTAACAAACATGCAAAAATGAAATTAAAGCCGTAATTTTTTTGGAATAAATTACCTTAGTCATTATGCATAACAGTTTTCTATTCAATAATCATGGAAGCATTACACCATGTGTTTATGACTGGTGGCCATCTGATGACAATTAACTGCAGGTTGATTTCTCAAACAAGCTAGCCGAGTACTTATAGATAGGATGTACCCAACTAAAATCAAGTGTTTGGCAGTTAAATATAAACTCTCCAACAAATGTAGGAAGTGAACAAAGTAGACTTCAGAAAGGCCTTCAAGTAATTCATATTCTTTTTGCATTTACTATGCTGTTTGTTTGGAAGCCAAATGCCTAATGATATCATTACCATTAATTTTCTTCTGTGTAGTAACAAAGCTTTCAGACATATACATAATGGTTCCTTTTGTCATTATTCTAATTCCCAGACTATCCAAGACGGTTTTTTGCAAGCCTTGTCAGTACACAGTTTGTTTATTCTTAATATCACTTTTTCTCAAAAGAAAACGGACAAATAGTACTTAGTTTAATTGTGTGTTGTTCGCTTAAGGAACATTTGTCTGTTATTTCTTTGTTTATAGAGCGTATTTGATTAATTACTATGTTTATACTATGAACGCAAAAAATACATTGTCACTTAGTTTAAATATTCTGTTTATACGATTAACGCACATGTTTGTATTGCCTTTTTTCCATGCTCCATCTTTATAAACTTATTTTGAAGGAGGAGCCGTATGTAATGTACAAACGGGAATATGACGCTTTAGACAAAGCCCTGAGACCCCTGTGTGGAACACATGTATTTGAGGGGTTTTGTGTGGATTTAGCAGCGGCAGTAGCCCGCGATCTCAATATATCGTATGACATTTGTCTGGTACCGGACGGCTTGTACGGAACCCAGGAGGACAACGGTACCTGGAACGGAATGATTGGCCAATTAGTCAATCAGGTACCGCCCACTTCGTCAGTCAAGCACCGCCCAGTATTTCTTGATTAGTATTTTTTCTTTCTCTTCTTTTTATTATTATTATCGTTATTGAAAATGGTAAATGAATGACACTATAATCGTTTTTTGTCTACCAAAGTTACATGGTCAAAGTTTTAGAGAATATTAGGTCAATTAAAAATATATATTTACGAAATATATATTTTTAAACAAAGCGTTGACATGTACAAACATGACATGTGGGGATGTTTGGGTGTGTTAATGTGTATATATTCTATGTTATACTGTAAAAAGGAAGTACGCAACACAACGTCTTTTTAAATCTAGCTACAGAAACGAACCTGAAAAAATGTTCGTGGTTAACATAGATAAAATGCATAATTAATATATTATATAGAGTCATTCATTTACAGATGCAGTCCTTGCTTTTCGCATTTTTTGAAATCATTTTTTAGCTTTTCTGATCTCATTCGTGCATACTACAGGAAGAGCCCTATGTTATGTACAAAGACCAAAAGACTAAGGAATTGGAACCAAAATGTGGCAAAGACAACTTTGTGGGCTTTTGTGTTGACTTAACAAGAGAGATAGCGAAGATTGTTAAATTCGACTACGATATATGCCTAGTCAAAGACGGGATGTACGGTACAAAGCTTGATAACCAGTCGTGGAATGGCATGATCGGGGAGTTAACACGTGACGTAAGTGCCCTAGCATGACTCATGATGTCATGGAAGTGACGTCACAACTTTACTTCCGCCATGCATAATTATTTTGTAACCCAGCAGTTCGTTAGAGCGTTGTTATTTGCATATGGTGGCGTGTCCCCGTAGTCAATATAGATGTTTAGAACAGCTTCTTTTGATACTGATTCACAAAGTCATTGGCTGTTTCAGGTCTCTGTTGGTTCATGTTGTCACTGTCCTCCGTGTTTAATGCCGAACCTGCTTATCCAACTCTCATTAACGAATAAGTCTTAAAACGTTTGAGACAGTAAAAGAAGGTTACTCATTTTGAAAGTTCTTATGACATGTGAAAATAAGATTTGACGCAATACGTACAAAAATGCAATTTTTTGTTATCGTTTTTGTTTGACTGATGTTGCGATTGTTAAAATATGTTACAATACAGTTTATCTTTTTTTTTAAATCCCATTACGAAATATATGTTAGTAAAGGATATGGCTTATCACAGGCAATATGGAAAATGTTTGTATAATCGTTTTGTATGAGTGGGGTTGTGATTGTTACAGTATGTTAACATATCAATGTCGATTTAAACTTGAATGTATTTTACGTAATAGTGCGTAACTTTAAGTGCCACTTTTTCGGCGTGAAACGCTATTTGGCCTTAAATCTGGCTTTGTGTAAAATATGAGAATTATAACGCGAAAACTTCAAAGGGAAGCTTTCAAATACATGTCAATATGCACATTAGTATGCCGATTTATGGAGTGTGGGAGACTGTCGTCTTAAAATTTCGTCACGAATTTGTAATCAGCCAATCAAATCGCTTTCAAATTTTCCCTTTTTTATCTCTCTAATTGGTGCATTTTCATAGGATATTGTCATAGTTAACTTGATGCTGTCGTTTTATTTTATGAATAAATGAAGAAAGTTGAAATATATCAGTAATCTTAAATAGTCTTTACAATAAATATTTTAAGGGTGTATGTAGTTTTACCTGTGTCTGTTACGATATAATGACGTGTATTCTTTTTTCCATGCGTTTAAACTATTCAACCAATAAAAATAGTTGCACTTGGGTCAGCCTCACGCCGGCAAGACAAACAACGTCAAATTGACGTTAGACAGCGACGTTAAGTAAGATTGCGTATGGTCATATATAATGTTTAGTAATCCATTACGTTATTGCGTCTATTACATGTTTGTAACTACTGAATTGGCACTTTGCATATAACGATAATGGCTATCAACTATCTGTCGAGACAAACGCATTAGGAATTGATTGTTTATTTGAATAGGCGGTCTTGCGAAATGTTCATTTAGTACTGTGTCAATGATCTTAGAAGGAAAGGTCAGATATCAGTGCTAGGCTTCGCAGTAAAAAAGATACGTAAATGTTTGGGCAAAAAATGTGTCCGATTCTAAAACACTTCAAAAATCAAAATGCTTAAGATGGATAGTCTTTTAGTGTTTATTATTAGACATTAAACATTACACATAATAAAAAAATACGTATTACAATTTGTCGTAATACATACCAATTAATAATTTGTTGATCAATTCACATGAATTATTTTCGCATTAAATAAATGTTAAATTTTAACGTTATGAAAAACAAAAGTACTGCCAAAATCCAAATTTAAATACAAAACTACATGAAAACTTTAATCAATATGATCTACATTCAATGTATAGGAACAGACAATTATTTAACGTTCTTATAGGCTAGACTTGTAGTTAATTTTCTTTGCTTTATATCGGCAATAGCACAGATATGTGGAAACTAGTGCCACATAAGTTAACAGTGTAGATAAATGATTTTATTATTTTATTTTAGTAATCGAAAAATGCTACAGATGTAAAAACAATTAAATTTATACAATAATATTTAACCTCCAATTTCGTGGCCATATTTGGTCACTTTGGCTATTAAATTATGTGTTATGACTGTCTTAGATAAATACAAGTCGCAAATGCAATGAAAACATTCATCCGATTATGGTTAAAGTAGCTCTTCTGATAGCAAGGTCAAACATTTTTGAAGACACACAAAATACAATAAAAAGATTTAAAACGTGTAAATCCAACGGTAAATTTTAACCGGCGCTTACTGTTTACTGTACTGTATGTATTTTTCTTATCCTACAAACGTCCCCACCCTTTGTCCGTCGGTATCCGTTCCTCAAAAGATCACTTATCTTTTACTGCCCCAATATAATTTCTAGCTCACGTTTAAAATGTCAAATTTTCCAATCCTGCATTCACCCCTCATGCACCATAAGCACGTATTCTAAACGATTTCTAGCTGTCGACACCTTACCACACCCATTTCATAAAATTATATCTTTTTCAATTAAGAAACTATAAAAAGCATGCAATTTCATGTTTACATACATATTGTGCGTGTCCGACTATTATCGCTTATAACTTGACTCACTGGAGGGATCGGTAAAGTCAGTTTAAATAAGATAACCGAAATTTTGGAACCATTTTCATTCTCCCATACATCCCAATAAATTATTGTTACTTTAAAACATCTAAGGATTGAAATGCTGCTTTTTGATGTCCTTCAGCTAAGTGAAATGGAACATAACATAACACTCCCCTCGCCATTACAAACATGTTCTTCCTATCTGTGCCACGCTTCACAGTTGACTATTTTTAAACTAAAAAAGCACGTGACTTACTTTTGAGATTACATTATATATCATTATGATAATTTGCTGTAACGTCGATATCTTCTGTTATATTTGTAAAGACATTTAAAGCGATTTTTTTATGATTATTTCTGCCTAGCATAGAAATGCTCAAAATTGTCTTATTTTAGACAACAGTATGAATTTATGTACAAATTATGGGAAAATTCCCCAACACAGGTGTAATAAATTGTTACATGTATTCGCTTTTGGCATACTGTTGTATACTACCTTTAAATGGTGATTATACTTCATGCCGACCGGAAGTAGAATCTGCGACATGGACTGCATTTTCTTTATAGCATTCCGCTGCTATGTGTAAGCATAGGCCCCCTTTTAATATATTTCAAGTTTTTAACCATAAGTGTCAAAATTAAGCTAACATCATAATGAAAATTAAAAAGAAATCTCAAACTCCTCTTCGAAAAAATGGACTTATTTACTTTTATCGAATGTGCCTATTTCATTGAACATTGACGTTGAAAATTTACGATATATGTTTTCCCTGAGAGAAACTTTCTTGCATTTTATAAAAAAGCGTTTATTGGTCTCGGGTCCTTATGTTAAACAATGAATAGCTCTTATCGCATGCATATGGTAATGTGGTTCAAACATAACTTGGACATTGTGCAATTAGCCTTCCATGATTGACAATTCCAATAGAACAAAGAACGGTATTTAATTTGTCTGAACTTTAAGCATTCCCCAACAGTTCCGAAAAGATAACTTAAACAAACTTCGGGCAAATATGGAATTGTTTATTTTGTTTTTTGAAATACATCACAGCCACAAACTATGATAATACTAGCGACGTCAAACTATTTTAGTGGATGATGGACCCCAGACAAATGTCTTGGTAGAACCACCAAAGTTACATCAAGCTAAGCACCCGTACCACTTCGGCCAAACCTAAACAGCAGCTTCCATACCTTCATTTACCTACAACTATTAATCAAAGGATTAAGACCATAACTCGAAGTAAACAAGCCATAATTGAAGAAATTATTATTTAGTTATTCATGATTATGTTTTGTCGTGAACTGAAAATCGGTTGGCTAATCTAACTATTGCTAATGAGAATTAACGATAATTTGAACAATAATTAAAGTGAACTTGTAATACAATTTCATGTTTTTGCTTTGAAGACAGCATCTCAATACATTTTGTATTAAGGGTCGGAAAAGAAACGCAAATGAACATCAGACTGAAATTAAAACCGTAACTAGAATTTTTTAGCTTTAAGTTTTCGTTGACGGTTTTTGTGACTTAGACATGCAGTGTTTTTCAATACGCGCCAAGTCAAAGCCGCAAGACTATGATATATTTTCTGAAGGCAAATAACCTGACATCCATGTTGACATTTGACAATAGGCAGTCATTTTGGATCAATTTCGGGTTATTTAGATTCCTGAAAGCATTTTCGGATGTGAGCGTTAATGAAAGTGAAAGTGAAAGTATAAATATGTTTATGATATTCATTAGTCAATATAATTATAATTATATAAAAATATAATTATATATTATAAATAATAAGTTTTGTGTATAAACACAAATAGCCACGCTGTTAGAATTTATAGTCTAAAGAAGCAACATTTGACCATAGGTTAACATTTCTTTCTAACAAATGATTTCACATAAAGCAGTCTGTAAAAAACTTTGTAAAAAGAAAATAGTCCGCGTCTTGTGTACATATACAAATGTTGCAAATTTATGAGAAGGCCTGTCCTTGTATGAGCGACATATTGAGGTCATCATTAATTCTTTTCTCATTCTAGGGCTGTAATCAGCTATTTCCATGTTTGCACTAGCAGTTTTCATAGAGTCCATTCAGTGTTCATCCATTTTTTTCTCCGTCTCGTCTATTTATGTTGCCGATATCCTGCACGCGCTGTATTGGCACGTACGTTTACGTTTCTGATTCTAACGTCAAAGTTACGCTGTATAATGTGTGTGTGTTTTTGTCAGTTTATGTCACTAAACGTAGTGTTGACGTCGGTGTTCATGTTCGTGTTCGTTTGTTTTGACTCAGTCAGTGTGTTTTTTCTGTAAGAACTTTAATAGAGACCGGAAGTTGTAAAATCAGCCGTCGCATGGAATGTACATTTTAACGGTTAATAAAAGCTTTATGACTTTTAACCACGTGATATTGTTTCCTGCATGGAGGGTGTAAATAAATCGTATGTATCTTTATTTAAAACTAAATATTGTTGTAGGTGCATGTACTGTACTGTAAGAAATAAAAATCTTATTAAATTTGTATTTCCAGTAAATATTTCCAGAAATAAAAGTGTTATATAAAAATTTGGTATATATCAGTGAAAGTGGCTGGCACTTATGCAGTTTGCACATGTGCGTTCTATTATTACAACACGCACTATGGCACACACAAGTATGTTTATTATTGTTATAATAATAATAATAATAATAATAATAATAATAATAATAATAATAATAATTATAATTATAATAATAATATAATAATAATAATAATAATGATAATAATAATAATAATAATAATAATAATAATAATAATAATAATAATTATTATTATTATTATTATTGTTATTATTATCATACTATTATTATTATTAGTATTATTATTATTATTTTTATTATTATTATTATTATTAAATATTCATTCAATTATATCTGAAATAAATTCTTTTTTTTTCGTTTATGAATCAAGTAACATTTTAAGAGTGTGTTTGATTTATTTAATTAATTTACCTATTATCACACACTTTTGCACAAGCATGTACATGCAAATATTTATGTTACCATTTAACTTTCTTATAATCCAGTTTTTGACCTCTAACTCCGTTGGATGTGTTTGCAAACAGATAAAATGTACAATTTATTTTAACAGATAGCTAGACTACTATATTTCTTTTTTCACGTATAGAAATCCAGTAATATTCAGATTTATCTGAGATTTTTGTCAGAATTTTTATTAATATTATTTTATTAAAGGTAAATACAAAAAATAATAGGTCAAGTTACCGACTTCCAGCTGTAGTTTTGAGGGATGGAGCGGTCAATACACGGTAGAATGCCAAACCCAGTTATGTGTTACTGACACCTCGAGCATACCAATTTCTACTTAAAACTGACCAAGTCGTAATGTCAGAGTAGGATTTCCACTAGAAACTAAATCGGAAGAGGGTGGGGTTCAAAAACGGGAGGTCGCTTGTTCACACCTGGCCGCGATACTCAAAATCATTAAAATTGTAGTTGTATAGATCCCTTGCCATCACTCAAGCAAATATATAAGTAGTTCCGCAGTTACTCTGAATCTTGGTAGTATACATGCACATGTACGTGCTATTTGTTCGTGGTATCCTACCAGGTGTTCACGGCCTAGTATACACGAAGAAGATCGCACTATATCTTCTTCAAATGGACATCTCACTGATTAATTGCAATATTGTTCATATGACGATAAACCCAACCAACTAACAAATATCCCTCTTCTTTAACCCTATACGTTGCACATTGTTTCAATACCATTTCTGAGAACAATTGCTTACGTTAATGTTTATTTCACAATTAAAAATAGAAATTGAAACTTATAGTAAAAACAACTATTTAATTTACACCAAGGGTAAAATAGAATAAAAAAGTCTGCATGGTTATTGTGCACGGTACTAGAAAATGTATAATTATAATATACAGCTTGTTATGTAGCTTATAGTGCTTGTATTAATACATGTAACAACTTTTAGCGAAGTGCAACATTTAAGGTAGGTAAAGTCATGCATATAACTAAATTTTACCTTTCGCCATTTTGGTAACTATATTATTAGCTTTATCTTCTAATCATTTTTTTACCTGCCTCCTTAATTGGTATTCCTCGAGTAAGTTTGACATATTTGAATATTTGCCGAAAAGTGCCGAGTAGTGGCGTATTATTATTCGGTAGAAAGGTAAGAGGTTAATTGTTAAATGAGCTGCACATGCACTTTGGGGTAAAACTTACATTTGGTTTAATTGCATGACGCTACCTTCCTTAAATATTGATGTTTTTGTTTACTTTCTCTGTTGTTTGTTCGTTGATAAAAATCGAATATATTTTACATGCATTTTATGTTAAACATAATTTTCTTTCAATTGCCTCAAATGCCATAACGCCTTTCTATAAATATTAAATGTTTACATTCCTTTACTCTTAATTATCATAAGTTTAACTCTTACTTTTCTGGACAATATTTTATTCTTTCTATGAGCACATTCACCTAATCATTTTCTGAAATCGATCAAGTATTCGAGACATATTCAACATTTTGAAACGAAACAAATCACACCAAAAGACTGGTCAAACTGTCATAGTTATATGGTTCAGTTATAACCTCTCATAATGCTTTGTGTATATATAACCTAAAATGCTTAAGATTTATTTTTACCTCTTTTTCATGTTTTGGTTTTATTCTAAACTTCTATTATTTTTATGTTATAAATCAATGCTCCTATTACAACATCTTGTCATGTCTTGCTTTGATTTTATAATAATTATATAGTATGTTTCGGTTTTATGAAAACCCTTAAAATAATTTTTCTTCATTTTATCCTCCAGTTAGGTTCCAGTCTTATCTGTATCCCAACCTCTTCATAATTTTTTCTTCTATAACCTCATATTATGTTTCGCCTGTATTATAACCACTTGTCATATTTTCCTTTCGTTATAACCTTTAATTATGTTTCTGTTACATTAAAACCTCTAATAAAATTTCCTTTCGTAATAACCTCTATATTTTGGTTTTATTTCAACATCTAGACATATTATTCTTTAATAATTACCTCTTGTTATGTTTTGAACTTTATAAAAGACTTTGATCAAATTTTGTTTTATTTTTAACCTCAAGCTAGGGTTCGGATAAATCAGCTCTCATCACATTTTGTTTTATAACAATTTATCTTATATAACCTCTAATCTCAGTTTATCGTACAACTAGGAGACTGACATGGTCATAGCCCCTATGACTATTACGTCACAGAGGGAGCGGGTGGTGGATTTCACGAAACCTTTTATGAGTCTCGGGATCAGTATCATGATCCGGAAGACACCTCTGAAGAAAACCAGTGTATTCTCCTTCATGGACCCTCTCTCGTATGAGATCTGGATGTGCATCCTCTTCGCTTACATCGGTGTTAGCGTGGTGCTTTTCCTCGTCAGCAGATTCAGGTATGTGTCTTCATTGATAAAATGAAAAATCAGGTAGTGATGATGGTAGTGATGTGGAGTTGGAGAAATACGATGAGGAAGAAGAGGATAATGACGAACTCAAGAACAAGGTGGAGAACGAGGAGGAAGACACAGATGATAAAGATTATTTCACTGATACGAGTATTGAGAATTTGTTGGTGATTGATGCTAAAAATAATTAGATGATGATGATGATGATGATGATGATGATGATGATGATGATGATGATGATGATGATGATGATGATGATGATGATTGTAACGACGAAAGTAAAGATGGTGGTGATGAGGATGGAAATGTGGTGCTGCCTCTGATGCTACCTTTACTCTTCGTGCTAATGGTAATGATGATAATGAGGAGAATGAGAGTTATCATGATAATGATTGCGATGATTTCATTATCAGGTTAAATGAGGAAAATTAAGATGATAAATATGCCATTGATAATGTTATTGGTAAGGGTGAATTTTCAATTCGTTTTTAGCCCTACAGAATGGCATGTCGAAGAAGGATCGAACATTAAGAACGACTTTACCATCTCCAACAGCCTGTGGTATTCGTTAGGGGCTTTCATGCAGCAGGGCTGTGATATTTCTCCCAGGTATGTGTAAACAGAACCGAGTCCATTCATGGAATTATGTATAATAACTTTGCAAAGGCGCACGACGCCTTTACTTTTGGTAACACTTCGTGTTTTATCATACGTAAAAATAATTATCGACTAGAACATAAGTTGTTGTTGTTGTCGCATGGCAGGGGTACATTACGGTCGTTATTGCAAAGACTATTTCCGTATCAATGAAACAAGACCCCGGGCGAAAATCAGG
This sequence comes from Sinonovacula constricta, assembly GCA_007844125.1. Lineage (NCBI taxonomy): Eukaryota > Metazoa > Mollusca > Bivalvia > Cardiida > Solecurtidae > Sinonovacula > Sinonovacula constricta. The sequence continues at coordinate 53,993,485 of CM017564.1, read as the reverse complement.
GTAGAACAACTGACACAACCGATGGCTAAAACAACCTTTATTGCATTTTAGATGTCTAACCTCACGTTTGTCCTACTATAAAATTCTTAGGCCAGACCAGTCCAAATGAATATCAAAGCGAATCTCTTTGGTAGATAACACAATCCACCGTAAGCTATTTTAACGCCCCATCATGAAAATATTTCTCGAATGAACTGGGAGATATGATATAAATGTATTAAAAAACCAAAATTAATTCCCGAAAACACCATCATGGTGTAGAATGCATTAAAACATTATGTTATTTCACATGCATATACAAGTCATCTTAAACCATTTGAAACTGCTTTAGTCTAAAATCATGCTGCATACAGGTCAAGTTGACATGTAAGTGCAGGATAACATATCAAAAAGGATAAAATTTATTGTACATAAACCATTTTTCTGAGTGGCAAGGTGGTGTACATTTGTGGACGAATATCTTATAGTGTTTCTGTTCTTACTCTTACAAAAACGCCGAAAAAAATGTCAGTAGATAAAGCTAAATAAAATCTCACATACGCCGCATATTTTAAAAGAAAAGAGACTCAACACTACGTGATTGATTTTAAATTTGCTTTAAACGTCATTCCTAGAGCAATAAACTTTAACTGAAGGTCTGTATTTTCGCCCGTGTTTATCTGGATGACGGTATAATCCTATCCAGATACCTTTTGTCTATGTTTATATTCTTGATATAGACTCTTAAAATATAAGAGATGTTTGTAGTGATTTTTCCGATCCTTTCAGAAAAAGGGTAGTAGTATCAGCGAATTGTGATACATGTAGTTTGTATTCTGTATTGCATATGTGTATGCCATTTTTTTCTTGTCTTTTTTATCATATTGGCCAACATTTCAGCTTTAAGAATACAGATATCTGAAGATACTGGATCACCTTGTCGACAACCTTTTTGAACATAGAACAAATCGGACATGTGACCATTTAAAATACAGCAAGATTCAATATTCTTAAAAATGACACTTATCTATTTTAAAGTCTGGGCAAAAATTATAATAATTTAGGACATAATAAATAAATGGTCATTCGATAGTCAAAAGCTTTTTTGAAATCAGTTAATAAGTAACTCTCTGGCTGTTAAAACTTTTCTGCATGAAACATTATATCACACATATTTATGTAGTCTTATCTCCTATATACTTTATACCTTCCTTTTAAAAATCCGGTTTAATCTTTTCCTTCGAAGAAAGACAGTTTAGTCTATTTGGTATTGAACAAGTGGCAAGATTTTAACTTTAGTTTCAAGGGAAATTGGTCTCTAGTATCTTATTATGTTTTAGTCTTATTACCTTTTGGTATATATGCAGGTCAGTATCGGGGCGCATCGTTGGTAGTGTCTGGTGGTTCTTCACGCTCATTATTATTTCATCGTACACCGCTAACCTGGCTGCCTTCCTTACTGTCGAGCGGATGTTGACCCCCATCGAATCAGCAGACGACTTAGCGAAGCAAACGGAAATTCAGTATGGCATTCTTGACTCTGGCAGCACAAAGGATTTCTTTAAGGTAAATTAGAAACGAGAAAAAAATGGGGGTTCATTTTGGATATATGGTATTCATGGACCCGCGAAAGTCCTAGATCGTTTGTTAGAACAATCGTCTTACCTACAGAATGAACTAGGAATGGGGTCTGTTTGAGGCAGATATATAGCTGTCTTCCCTCGTCGATATTTAGCTGTAGCATGTGTCATAAACACGTGGCAGAAAACTACACTTACAATATCCTGACACCAGGTCGACCAGTCCCGTACATGGAGCCGACGTTCTACCAATTGCTCTTCCAGGTCAGGTCATGTGTTCAAGAAAAGTAGTCATTCATAACAAACTAAAACCCCTAAATAAAGTATTTTTTAATACATACATGAACTTACGTCTCAAAACTGATGCAAATTCATATTGAACAAACCGGTGAAGTATATTACACTTTTTTACGTTCAATAGAATAAAAACATAAACATGCCATTTATGTTGAAAACAATTTAGATTCCGATTTCAAACTTCGTCATCGCCTGCATTACTATTGTTTTTATTTCTGGAATAACTTGCTGCATTGATATCCTAAGAAACAATCATACATTTGATAACGCTCTGAATCCTTTGACATTGGGCACGAAAACGGAACCGTCAGGATACCACGAGCAGGTGTGCATTTCTTTTTTTGTGGTGGATCTTGAACTAATCAATGGACGGTATAGGTATCATGAGGCTTCTTTACATTGTCTTTAATGTTATCAATATCATTTCTTCCGTGTTATTGAATGTATTAAATATTTTGAAGGTATATTTCAAAGAGATCTGATGACGAATTGCGTAACATTGGGCGTCGTGTATGCTTTTAAAAAGAAATATTAGATAAAAATCTAAAAGTAAGCTAGGACTTTCACGCTGTAAAGAATTCAAACGCATGAATATACTAACAACGTGACGACAAATGTACCTGACGAAACAAGAAACTTTCTCCGCATGGATAAACACGCGTTTTAAGAATGCTTTCGTAGCGAGTTGATGGTTAAGCTATATGTATACATGTATGAAGAATAATACACATTACAGTGAGCAGTTGCTTTTGTATAAAGTTAAATAAGCGACTAAACAAAACTAATTACTGATAGTATATTTTTGTAAATAATTCAATTATATATTATATAAGTGATTTATATGTGTGTTTTCCTCATCAAGAAAAAATGCTGTACCTGTATGTTTTGATAAACTTTTGAACCATATTGCTCTTTTATAATACGACGATGGATTTACTTTATGTGGAGTTCTTATCTTCGAATGACGTAAGGCAAATAAAAAGATACTTCTTTAGTTATTTAAGTACGTTTTTTAAGATTAAACTAAATAAAAAAGTGTGTTTTACTAGGTTAAAAAGAAGAAGTGCGTGGGTGAAATATCCCCTCGCTAACTCGCTTAAGCGATAATAATTAGGTGATGAAATTATGTATATCAGATTATTATCAAGAATGCATTACATTTTTCATATTAAACTTGACGTTTTGGTTTAAATACATATCCTGTGGCAACAATTCAGATGTTTTCAAACGAAGTGAATTTCATATTTACAAACTAAAACGAAAAAGAACATACATTAGCATAATTGAGCAGTCTACAAGAAAAGGTTTATGCGGAGCACCAAGGTCGCCGTAAAATAATGTAAAATAAAAGGTTGTGAGCTGCACATTCCAAAAAAAAACAAAAAAACAAAATGTTTTCGCAATTACACATACAAGCCTTGACAATTTGATATCGCGGAACAACACTTACATCATTAAATAACATAGCAACTCATTTCGTTTATGAACAGGTTGTTGTAATAAATAAATCACCATCCAAATCAACAATCCAAAATATTTTTAATACACAATACCTTTAATACTAATGTAAAATTTCACAAACCGTTGGTCTATGCCTGTCTTTGTTGGTCATTTTCAGTAATTACAATGTTAATTCGTATCGAAATAATAATCAAATAAAATGCATCCCTCTGTTATCCATAGCACATCAATTTCAGTCTGCAAAAAGGAAATAGGTATCTATCAGTAAGTTCATATTTGGCACATTTTACATTCGCACTGTTTGACCGAGGTCAAATGAGTGTCTGTACATTTCTTTGGATGGAAAAATCTCAACATACTTTGCAGTTTGCGTGGGAATTAGCCTGTATACCAATCGCTAACTGTCAGTCCATTTCTGTATTAGGTGCGCAGGCACTAAATGCATAGTAAGCATAATAAGTACAACTAAATAGTTTAAATCCTAACGAAACTTGAATGACGAAGACATTTTGCACATCTATCTATTGAAATGTTTCTGTAGAAGTCTGTGATAATTATTTCAGTCTGCCCATGCAGACGATGTAGTGCAGTCATATAATAAAAATAAGAGCCAAGAATTGATATTAGTACGATTCAAGTTGTTCTTTTTGTGTTGTTGTTTTTTTTTTCAGAAAGAAACCAAACACCGTAATACATAGCGATGTGGTAATATTACTGCTGAAATAGCATCAATATAACTGTTAAAAATACGATCGCGTCTTAAAAGCATTGACCTCACCCCATAGACATTTCCCAAACTTATTATAAATATAAAGGTAGCCGTTCTCGGTGACTCAACAAAACGGGCACAAACAACACACAAACATAAACAAGCTGAGAGTCGCTTTAAAGTACATCATAAATGTCAATGACTGTTTTAAAATTTAGCGCCTTTGAAGGCGGGAGCGTTTTGTCAATCCCTGTTTAAGAGAATTTGGAAAAAACAACATCTTTATTAATTCGTGTGACTTGCGAAATATAAAGATAAAGACGATAAAGCGCAATTAAGTTATATTTGTTCTAGATACGTAGTCACGCGAGACGGATTGTCGCATACATAGCACAAATGCATTTTCCAATCTTTGGCCGATCCTGGAAATTATCATATTAGTTATTAAGTACATATTTCATAAATGTTGCGTAACGGCGTTTAGAGCAAGTAGATCATAGGATTACTAAAACATTTTAAGTTTGGGGGATAAAGATACAAACTGTGTATGCTAAACTAAGATAATGCGTGATGAACCAACTAGGCAAAACTTTCAAGCTTATTATTATAAAATTATGAAAATTGACATATTCAAATGTTGATTTTTAAGAAGACTTACGTTATCCTATTCAATAAGAACCAGGTTTAACGGGGTTTGCTTGCTCAACAGTTAACCTGGTAGTACCATCCTTTCATAAGGTATTAACCTATTCAACAGAGATAAACGCGTTTACGGTGTATGCAGCCATTTTCTATTAAACTAACTTACTTTAGTTGAAAAGACTGCATTTTGCCAAGAAAGTAAAAAGAATCGTAGTTCATGGAAATCGTGTACAAGAATAAATTATATATTGCTTATTAAAACTTAATTTATGTGTATCTGAAAAAGGATGCATTGATGTAAAAGTATTAGAAAATAAAATTAAGAAATATTATACAAATAATCGCATGTTCACAGTTTCAATTATGTATGTGCTGTCAATCGTTACCTGCACATATTCCACGGACATATATGTTTTACATATACAGTTCAGGTCTTTTATAAATAGAAATAAATTATATATATTTGCTTCAATTGATTTAACATAGTAATCATAAGAACGAACACTGTCAGCAAAACACACTCCTAGTTATAGTTAAAGGCTACAGTTGTTGAAAATGATTGACGAAACATTTTATGAATGAAAATTTCATCCCTTACATCCAAACATGGCAAATAGTCATATGAACATTTTACACAATTGCAAGTAGATGGACGTGTATGTGAATATTACATGAAACTTTGCTTCATCTTTCTACTTTAGTGAACTCTTTTATTCACTTACATTCATTATTGAGCAGAGTGTTCCTAGTGCCAAGGGATGTCAATTCTCGCTAATGTAGCAAATCTTAATGTGAATGTAAGAAATTTATTATACAATTATTTGTCTTATTGTGATACTGAATAACAAGATCGACCTTGTTATAGTGTAGTTAAATTTAAACTTGCTTATTTATATAATGGAAAATGCAAGCCTGCATCGAGACAAGGTCACATGTTACATACGCTTTATCTTTCGTTGAGTTAAGACATTATCACAATTCATGTCATAATCTTATCATATTTGTTGATGCAATCCGATATTATTGCAAGCAATATGTAATTCTGTATCGTCACTGTAACTTATTTCATATGTTTGTTATATAACTTGCACAATGTGAAATATTAACGTTCAAGAAAAGTACTTTCCCTATATTGCAACTTTTTTAATACCTTTTTATTGAACCACGACAACAAGATAATTTCCACAGTAGCATTATATATTTGTTATTCTATACTGACTGTTGTGTATTTATGAAAGTCAGCACTATACTAACAAGAGTATAAGTGATTTACCATAAACTTAATGTACCTAAACATAAAAAGCTTATGCACAATATGTGTTTAGTTCAACGTAATTTCCCTGAAGCATAATTCGAAAAACTTTGTGTGCAAATTTTCGCTCCCTTATTCAGTATTCCTTATTTAATTCTGATAATGGCTTGTCGCATGACAACAGTAACTTGTCACAGGCATTTCGACGGAAAACTATATAACTGACTATTGTAATGGTGCTTCTTAATTGCTTTCTGATTACTACTCACCGCATGACGAGAATATTTGTGACATAGAGAGTGCTTACGAGGGTGTAAACAGCTGAAACCTATACTGAGAATACTGCCAACCTTATCAATATTATTATAGTTTTGTTGTCATTTAATTATAGATGGATACAGGAATATTATTTATAATTTCTATCTAATTATCTTGATTTCATATTGTAGCATGTAGATAACAACAAACTATATTTAATCTAAATCGATCGTAAATGTTCGCAATTATAGCTATGTTATCAAATTTATTATCATCACCATCAGCAGCAGCAGCATCCATCATAAGCATCATAATCATCAATATCATCATCGTCATCATAACCATCATTGCAATCAAGGTCATTATCGCCATCATCAACAGCATAATTCAATAATCAAGACGACCATTATCATGATGAACAGCTGCATGATCAATACTGCTATCACGACCATTACGACAAGCATAACCAACGTCCACATAATCTCGCCTATTATCATAATAATTACAATCAGCATCCTTGTTGTTGTCATCACAATCATTACGACCACTCTTATGATGGTAATCATTATTATGTAACCTATAAGAATTTTGTAGCATAACATGTTCGATAATATATGATTGTTTGAAAGTTGTGTTTTTCTTTGAAAACTGATGACAATGTGATGAATTCGTAGCTAGTTTTTTTTGCCTATGTACACTTTATGATATGGTGTATTCGTTTTGGTGTGCATATACAACCTCAGCCACACGCAAATGTATGTCCTATATTCGTTTGATGTGTGTGTCATTTTCTATCAAATACATAACACCCATGCTATATATGGGCCTATACTTATTTTAGGCTGTTTGTACAGTCGCATCTTGGTATTTATTTTTCTGACATAAATATGTCGAGAATAAATGCCACCCATTTACTCAATGGAATGTAAGCGAATACATAAACTTGTCGCGCCCCACGGTAATTCAGTATAAAATGTACGCAACTAACAGAAAGCTTTATTTTTACAGGGTAATTGTGCCAAATTATCGCATGTATGTTTCTGTTTAATGTGGAAATATATATATATATATATATATATATATATATATATATATATATATATATATATATATATATATATATATATATATATATATATATATCTATAACTTTGTGTCCACAATTGTATTGTTAATATCACATTGTTTAAAATTACATTTATAAAGCAAATGTACTGTCAGACAAATATATATGTTCTTCTATCACTTTTAATGCAATTTTATCCCGAAACACGCAAAAAAAGAAGTCCCGGTTAACTCCCCCCCCCCTCTCTCTCTCACACACACACACACACACATACTCTGTCTGTCTTTCTGTCTCTCACTGTCTGTCTGTCTTTATTTCTTTCTCTCTCTCTCTCTCTTTCTCTCTTTCTCTCTCTCTCTCTCTCTCTCTCTCTCTCTCTCTCTCTCTCTCTCTCTCTCTCCCTCTCTCTCTCTGTTTGTGTGTATTTTAATGACAACCAAATAAAATACTTACAACCTTTCATGCATCATAGATGTCATGTTTATCATTTTATATTAGTTTTCTGCCTATAACGGAATGTAAATGAGTGATCTTCTTCATGTATCTACAAGATATTAGTCTTATATTCGATTATGTGCTAAAACTATGGCCCAGCAGCAAGCGTATATCAAATATTCATCGTTGCATTATTTAGTTTGTATGAGGAATCATTCCTAGTGAAAGAAACATTTGGTTTACTGTGGCTGTTTGGCTGGTCTCGTGTCATAACGGGAGGTCTCACGATACGTCAGCGCGTGCTGTGTCACATGACATTGACAGGAAATAATCCACGTTTCAGGATCAATACGTCATTGCACATTTTCTCTCTATACTGTATCTTGGCGGGTGGGTACCTTTATTGTACTCATATAATATGTAAGACATAAGATAAATGTGAAATATGTTATGACGAGCAATGTTTGCCACTCTGTTAGGTGTTGTGATATTCTATTTTGCAACAACGTTCCACTTCGCAATAAATCATAGTTCATCTTTGATGCAAATGTGATCAATTCACCATAGGATAGATTGTTAAAGTAGCGAAACATAGGTGAAGTAATGAAACATGGCTGAATTGATGAAATATAGATGATGTGCTGAAACAGGACAACAAAAATATGCGATTAACTTATACAGTATTTTATCTAAACTTGCTATATTGTTGTTTTATGTTGCTACGCTTACACTATGTGTCCTTATTGTATTCATTTTACATGATGATGATGATTATTATTATTATAATTATTATTATTATTATTATTATTATTATTATTATTATTATTATTATTATTATTATTATTATTATTATTATAATTATTATTATGATATTAATTCAGTATTCCAAGTTCCCGGTGTATGAGCGGATGTGGGCGTACATGCAGTCAGCGACACCTAGCGTGTTCGTGGGGACAAACAAAGAAGGCATTGCTCGAGTTCGCTCCCAGGGAAATTATGCCTTTCTGATAGAGTCCACAATCAACGACTACACCAACATGAGGAAACCGTGCGACACGATGAAGGTTGGCCCAAATCTAGACTCCAAAGGCTACGGCATTGCGACTCCAATAGGGTCCTCCCTACGGTAAGCTTTACTCACAATCAGAACTGGTTTTGTAACCCTGTTCTCTGTACGATCATTTCTTCGATTTGTCTGGGCAATGATCTGTACAGAATCGCGACTTTATTTTTATAACAAACGCTATGCAATTATATAGTGGCAAGTGAAGATATGACCATTCGGACAGCATCTATCGACCCTTTTTAGCATTTAAAAGTTAACGACTACATGGCTATTGCAGTTGTTAATGGAACGAAACAAGTCGACCGGGCATCGTCAGAATAAGGCGTTCAAGGAAAACAAGACAAAAAACAAGCAAAGACCTATACAGTAAAATTTATGTGACTTGCACTGAAGTAAAGGTTGCGTAGAACCGGTCGCCTAAAATGGCGTTTAGCACATTCTGACAAGGATTAATGTACAAGTTACCGATTTGTTTAACTGCTCTAACCACCTCTCGTTTCCGCAACGTTAACTTAAACAGATTTGCTCTTTGTCTTCTATCCAGTACGATCACAAATATTGGTGTGTTAGGGTCTTTGATAAAATGCGTTGCTATTGTGCGTTTTTGTTGAGATAATTCTTTGCTATATTAATCATATTTAAGTTCTGTTTTGTAACATTTAACATTATTTCAATGTCGTTTTACGTAATTGAGAATTGTTTACTTAGAGCAGATTTGAAATGCTGTTACTGTTGACAAAAGATAGGGATGACCCTAAATGGTAGTTTATATTCAGAGAATTCACCCAAACAAATGTCAGAATGTCTTTCGTAAAGCGTGATCTTGGTTTGGTCTCAAACCCGGCGCCTTCAGCGCCGTTGACTGACGTTGAATATTTTCATGCTATCTATGGTTTTGTTGGCGCCTGTCTTGAGAGCGATGCCTCTTATGGAATGCATTTTATTTTAGTTAATAACATGATGTCACAGTTGTTCTGTGAGGCCCTTCTCGGGGAAAATAACCGAGTGTTCCGTTTATAAACAGTGTACCTTGCAACAATAAATCTTAGCTTGCAATTATAAAAATTAGCAGGTATTGAAAGGAATTCGCAGCCGTTTTGGCGAGATCGCGTTTAACAAAAAGAAACCGAGTATGTCGTTTTAAGTAATGCTGCGTGTAATTACAGATGTAGCAAATAAAGACAACAAGAAAGAAAACAAAGTAGCAAAATGTCTAGTAATATTCTCTTGATTATGACAGGGATCAGCTTACGTTAGCCGTACTGAAATTGCGAGAATCTGGCGAGTTAGAACAACTGAGGAAGGAATGGTGGGAAAAACGATCGGAATGCGGCGATGTCAACCAAAGTCCGCAGGTACCTGGGTCGGATTCTTTTATATTAACATTTATGCTTTTAATTCAAAGTACGAATGCATTTTGTATCCGAAATGCTTCAACGTAGTCATTATTCACGCCTTTGTTAGTTTTTTATATATGTACAAATATTCTTGAAAAGAAAATCGAAAATTATAGATCGTTTGGCTATTTCAAAACTACCATTGCCAGATTAGTATGGTCAGCTGTGTTTGAATAAGTATGGCCATCCGGATGTAATATATCGCTGCTAACTTGGTTCGGCAAAGTGTCGATGTTATACTAATAAGTTCGGCGTTTAAGCAGTAAAACAATGACTTAACAGCTTATTCTTACCAAACTTACTTAATAACTTACTTATTCTTATGTTTATCACCCTTACAACAACTTGATATTAAAAAAAATATTTTCTTAATAAAAATGTCAGGCCATTGCAATGTCCTGCTTTAATTTTAAACATGTCACCTTTGTTCTATTGTCCTATCTTCCACAACTGGTTCATACTAAGAGTTGTTTAAGCTCATTTTGGTCAATATGCTGTACCATTCGACGTGTATTTTATGAAACTCGATTTAATTTGTATTGATACAGTTAACCCTCGCTAAAGAAACACCTCATTAAGTGGGAAAACTAGCTAAAAGGGACAATTTCTTCATAACAATATTTTTTCTCAACGTGAGGACCTTCTCACTACACTGGACCTGTGACACTTGTAGCAGAACCAATAATCAATCCACACATTTTTTAAATCCCTGCTTATACGGACACCACTTGGTCAGAGTAAATAGTAATAGCTTACCCACCGCAAAACTTGCCATATATCGTGGGTGTTATGAATCATACTTACAGTATTATAGATAAATAATAGTTGTTTTTATTTTTGTACCCAGGAGGGAGGCCAAGCCGAGCTGACCCTGGAACACGTTGCTGGCATCTTCTACATTCTAATTGCGGGTCTTGTCCTCTCTGTTATCATTGCTTGTCTAGAATTTCTCTACAAATCAAAGGTGGATTCGACAACTTCCAAGGTAAAACATTAAAAGCCATTACCAAAATGGTGTGTATTGGGTTTAATTGTTTACCCAAATATATATTTTAAGTCCGTTTGTTGTTGTTGTTTTTCATATTATGGTTCTTTAAGTTTTAATATGTAGCAAAACGCCTCAAGAATTCGAGTACTGATTATATCGACGCAGCAATTTATCTTTAAAGTATTTGTCTAATAAACAGCACATCACTCGCGATGCTAAATATTTCGAACCACCTTCATTCATGAAACAAATGTCAACAAACGGGGTTTACATATGGCACACACACATGTTAAATTCAACTAGGATCAAGAGACGCTTTGTTTACACGCTACGTCATATATGTTATAGTCTTTTTCATTGTTTTCCTGTGTTTTTACATGATTTATTTGCACTGGAATTTGTAATTGTCTATTATTTGTAGTGTATGCTAAATAGCTCATTTACAACTACAAGCGGTAGCGAGTTCAATAAAGTTGATGAATTGAGTTGAATAAAAAATCTATCACTTTCATTTATTTCATCCAGAAAAAGTTTGAAAACATACTATAATTATCATTTATATATTTATCAAATACATCGCGAAAGTCAATTATGTAACTTTTGTACATTTTGAATAGAAATTTTTAAGAATAATGTTACAATTTTAATTTATGTCAATCAGAAAATATCCAAAACAACTTTTACTTATTTCCTCTAGTTGGAAACCTTGTAAAAACTTTACTTTATATTATTCAGAAATAATTTTGAAGGCTTTTATTAAATTTTTCTTAATTTAATTTAGAAACCAACTAGAAGGGGCGTTAACAACTTTGATTACTGATTCAAAATAATTTGGATCCATGTTTGATTTGCTTCTTCAAAATAATTTGGATCCATGTCACAGCATTGATAGTTTTCGCCCTTAAATAATTTTGAAACGTGTTACAACTCTTAACTAACAATCTTGATTCCTATTATTCAGAAATCATTTGGCAGCGTACTACGCTGTAAGGCTCGACTTTCATTCAGAGGTTCACTCGACCGGGACACCCCCGCCGCAAACACCCCACTGAGGAAGTCTATGTCAACGGTAAATTTATTATAATTTAGTAATTTAGTTAAATTAATTATAATTTAACTACATGTAACTATATATAACTATTACTATATAACTATAACTATAACTATATATATATATATATATATATATATATATATATACTATATATATATATATATATATATATAGATATATATATATATATATATATATATATATATATATATATATATATATAACTTTAACTATATATATTTAAATATATAACTATATATATTGAGATGTTTATATTTTATAAATACTGGTTCTTTGTTAAACACAAAAGTGTATAACTTTAGACAAAATTGTCATTTTAAACATATGTATTTGTGTTTTAATTTAAACATAGTACATATATAAAAATGAAATTTTGTGACGTCGCGACGTAACTTAATATTAAAACGATTTTGTAACGTTTATTAACGTGTATTTTTTTAGCTTCTAAACGTACCTAATTTAAACCTTCATTGGGACTATTAGCATCTAAAGTCAGCGTTGTTTTTCAATATTTAAACTTACATTATCTGAGCGAATAATATGAATAACATGCAGAGTAAGAACTTCCTTTTTTATTAATGACACATCATTTCTCATACAAGTATGTTTATTTTTAAACATCAAAACCTGCAGGATAGATATTTTTTTATATCAGTAACAAATTAAATACTACATTGTTCAATGTTTAAGCATCAACTGTTATTGTATTTTTATTTTTTAGATTCAAAACTTATCTCATGTAACCCAGTATTACGATTATTAGCATATAAATCTAGAGTTCTTTTTCAATATCGAAACATACACAATCTAAGCGAATAAGACGAATATTGGCATTGTACTTAATACACAATTATTAACGTTTTTAGTATCAAAGCTTTTTAGAATTTAAATGAATTAAAACGATATTTATCACAGAATAGTAAAAGAACATTGCTTACATTTCAGCACCAACAATTTTAAAATTAAAACGAATTGTACGAATTGTACGATTATTGGCAAAGTAATGCAACATGATTTATACTTTTTATATAAAAAAAACTTTAAAATTTAAATTAACACTATTATTTGTAATATATAGTTATACAGCATTTTTAATATTTAAGTATCAACGCTTTCAGAATTTGAACAAAAATACGATTATTAGCGTAGAAATTCAACAATGTGTGTCGATATATGTATTATCATCGCTTTCAGACTATTGCGAATACTAAGAAAATTGTTATAACAATACAGCCATACAACATTGTGTACTTTTTTAACTTCTTATATTTCCGAATTTAAACAAATAATACAATTATCGACATAGTAATACTGCAGTGTGTAAATTGTTCGAAATTTTTTTTTTAGATTTTACATAAAAATACTAGTAATGCAGCAGTGTGTACATTTTACTATCAAAACTGTCATCATTTTCACGAATAATACGATCTGTGTCCTAATAATACAACATTGTTTACATATTCCAGTACACATACACAGGGCCATCCCAGGTAGGCAATGATGGTTTTCCGGATAATCTGCACACACAAGTATGACGCCACTAGTTTTGTGACGTCAGAGGAGCTCAGTGGTCGTCTCCGTATTTTATTTTGATGTCACAACTCTCATTGATGCGTTTTTATCACAGACACTAACTACACTGGTGTAAATATGGAACATATTATGTACGTGTTTTTTGAATTTCCTCGAGTGATTATTGGTGATTTTTACCAGTGATTTTTACCAGCCGGACGTTTGTTTACGCGTGCGCACATGTTTGCTTGCACGTGTGCGTGTTTGTGTGCGTGCGTGTGTGCGCATGCGTGGGTGTGTTCTTACGCATGTCTGTACTAGCTAGAAGTCAGCCTCACAACGAATGGTCTATTAAAAGATGATTTTGGACCGCCATTCAGTCGAGAAGTTACATGACGGCTCTTTTGATCGTAAAGACGATTTTCGAGTATTGTCCCCTTCATAATTACATCGTCATTTATAGGAATGCTGGTCAACCCGGCACCTGGTAAACCCGGCAATTGGTGAACTCGGCACCGAGAATAATGAATTCGGCATCCGGTAAACTCGGCACCTGGTACACTCGGCACCTGGTGAATTCGGCATCTAGTTAACTCGGCATTTGTATATTATTCTTTTATCTCTTTGCTTCTAGACACATATACAATTTGGCAATATTTATTGTTACACAATGTATGACCTATACTGTTATCATTGAAATGTCTGTTTGTGAAGAAAGGTGAATTTTCAAAGTAACTTATTACGACCACATTTATCAACAGATACAAAATAATTCATTGGCTACTGGCTTAACATTTATTTTTGAATTGAATTAATTGATATAATTTTTGTAAGAATTTATCTTTCTATGAAAATTTTATGAACATTTGCACATTTGGTTGTTAGTTATCCATTCCAGATTCATCTTGGCTGGCGATGATTTTCACATTCATCAATAAGAAAATCAGAGGCTCTCCCCAGCAAATTACGGAGAAAATAGTTAAAAGATGAATTGAGACAACATTGACTAATAGCACCTGGTACCCCTTTTATGTATACTAGGAATACACCGCTGTCATCTTGTTGTTTTAGCAATTTGTGGTAACAGGGTCTCTTCATTAACCTCCTCATAATTAGTACCTCACCCTTTCTATGTGTACGGGAAATATATTGTCTAATAGCACCTGGTACCCCTTCCATGTATTCTAGGAATACACCGCTGTCATCTTGTTGTTTTAGCAATTTAAACAAGGTACACACTGAATGACACATGATTAAGTACAGTACCTTTGATGTTGAGTATACGTAAATTTATTATAAATACAATGCAGATCTATAATATAAGGAATAAATTAATGTGTTTAATAATCTACCTTATTTCTTCGTTAATTTTATATTTAATCATTATATTAATCATATATACTTTTTGTAGTTAGTTGTTTTTAACTGCTTTTATTTACGCATTAGACAATAGGACATGTGAATTTTTTATTTTTATTTCTATTTTTTTATTTCTTTTTATTTTTATATTTTATTTGCATAATGGTTTATATCTTTAAAAAAACGAGGTGCCGAATTCACCAGATTCGTAATGCCGAATTTACCAGGTGCCGAGTTCACCAGGTGCCGAGTTGACTTGATACCATTTATAGTGCATACTATTTGCATGTAGTTTGCATATTTGTGTTTTTGAGACGAATTCACTGTAATATCAGAAATTACAACAAGTGAGTGAATGGTGGGAGCCTATTATATGTATGAAAATGCATTTTTGCGATAAACTATTACCGTGCATCAAAATTAACGGGTGTATTAGCAAGAATTTACAAATCCCATTTGACAAGCTGGTAATGAAGAGTTTTACTTTTGTTGCGCGAAACATGCTAATAACAGATACTTTGCAATTGCTGAATATGTTCTTCCAATCAATCACTTATTTAAATTTTTGCAGATTATATCATATACATGATAAATTATTAATGAAAATGTTCACATAAAATAATGTTGACATGGCTATAAGCAAAGAGTGCTATTTCGATATTCATTTCTTTAAAAGTACGTACAACTAAAATATAACGTATATGTCAAATCCTTTCTATTCCGAGAGTTTGTGCAATTGTTGTTTTCAAGAAAAAGAAAGAAATCAACTTTTTACACGCATTTAGTCACGGCGGATTTATGTCATATTTTTATGCGTGTTATGATTATACACTTCCCTTTTGGACAAGCAAGCCTTAATTAATCAATTTATGTTTTATTTAAGCTATGTGTTGTTGAAAAAGGAAAAACTGTTATATGAAAAAAACGTAGATTTTTTTCTAATCCGCATTGACAATACATGTATGTATGTATTATTTATATTTTACAGGCTGTGACGTTTTTATTCATTGTACATAATCAAGCTCTCAACTATTGTTTAAAATTAATAAAAAAATAAATATTAATTAAGAAATTGAACATAACGCCGAGAGACAATAAACTTTATGATGAACATAACGCCGAGAGACAATAAACTTTATGATGAACATAACGCCGAGAGACAATAAACTTTATGATGAACATAACGCCGAGAGACAATGAACTTTATGATGAACATAACGCCGAGAGACAATGAACTTTATGATGAACATAACGCCGAGAGACAATAAACGTTATGCCTACAAATGACACACCATTTTGAAACCTATTCTATCAAAATATCCGGTTCATTCTTAAATGCAATTACATTTAAACAGGCTTAATTAATCGAATATCAAAACACCTATTTATAACAAAGGTATGCTTAGCAACGATTAAATGAAATAATATTTCAATGTTGGATGATTGCAATTTTTATTGTTACGGTTGTGATCCGTTGAAGCGCTTCTTTATACCATGTTAAACTACAGAAACGTCAATCGGAACTCCTCGGATAATTCACGAATCATCTCTCGGATGTATGTAGGTAGTCGGATCACCTCGGTCATTTCCCTAAACGGGACTTTTTTTGAGACAGACGTCAAAAACAAAGATGGCAGCTCGGCTGACAGCTTACTTCATTACGATGCCAGTAAAACTTCAATTTGTTGCGGCTTCAAATTTAAATCATCCGATTTTAATTTACCCAGCGCAGCAGACACGCAGCTGTCAAACGATGGCAGTATCTATGTTTTTTGCGAACTACTTAGGCATAGTCTTCTTCCGACTTCCGGCGAACAAAACGATCGTGATTTCATTAAGTATTATTGCACCAGATACAGCCGAGGGGTGATTGTCCCGAGGACGGAATTACCCGAGGAGTTCCGATTGCAGAAAACGAGTGTTCCTGTAGTTATATTAAGTGCATCTGTACTTATTTTAGTTATATGTAAATAAAAACATATAAGATACATGGTCTTAATCCGGATATCAATAGAGGCTCGATTACCACCTTTTATATTGATTTTATTTGCGCCGCTCTGGAGAGCGTTGCCTTTTTAAGGAATAACTATGTGAGTGAGGAAATAATGCAGCATGCAAGAAGAAAAAATCGCAGTTGTTTGGCGAAGTCTTTTTTCCAGAAAATAACCGAGTTTGCCGAGATTTACGGTGCAGGTTACAATTATTCTCTTTAAAAGGAATAAGAGGTAAAATCAAAAAGACACGTTTCTTGATAGGACCCATCGACATGTCTTTTGCACAGCTTTCCTTCTTTGTTTTTTTTCACATACTCTAGCAGGCTCACGGCATTGGATGTATAGGTGCTTTATTTAACAAAGATAATTTATACCGATTAAAACCGGCGTTAGTTCCGGTTATATTTTCTTTTAATCATCTGACGTAATATTTTCGTCACGCGTCATTGGGTGGTTACAGTTACGAACCGCAACTATAGTGTGAAATACTTTTGCTGGGACGATAAACCCAACAACAAACATATAAGAAAGTGCCAGCCACAGACCACAGGTTAGCTCAAGTAATTTTTTGACCACAGTTTTCATTCCTATTTGAACTCATTCATTTGGACGATGATAACTATATCAATTTTGGCAATTCATTTCGGCCGATATATCGCTGTAGGACGATGGTGTCACTATTAGAAGTTGCATCTTTGTCGAACGATATATCTTGCTGTTTTCAACTCTTAAGTTAAATAATTGATCGTGTATTGTTTTGTAAAGTCGACCTTTAACAACACTGAAAAAAGATTTAACACTCATTCTGCTTTACACAAATTGATCTAGACTAGGGAAAATTGTAAACATGAATTTACGTAAATTTAGTGTTTCTAGTCCTCATTAAATATTCATTTCAAGAGTCTCTTCCAATACATGGTGCTCAACAGGTACACATCAATTAACTGTTCAATAAAGTCACTAATGATCTGAAGTCACTAAAGATTTCGAATCAATTTCCATACCGAAGTAACAATGAAGTAATTATTGTTAAGTTCTTGTGTATATATGCCATAAATTATTTAGGTTCAAATTAGGAAAATGCTTCTTGAGCTTTTTTTTTTTGCTTTTTATTTCAAATACAGACACTACACAAATGTGAACATAAAGGGTTTATTATTTAATAAATGACTACAACATAGACTTCGGTGGAGAATTTTGACTAAAAAATAGGGCGAGCACAGGAAATGCTACCCTTGCTGGTGTGTGCGTGTGGAGGGTTGTGGTGGGTGGTGCAGCTCACCCAGAAATCCTTTGAAATGTCACGGCCAAATAGAGCCATATTCTGCATTTCAGAAGTTAATCTCTTTCTGTGGGTCCAAATTGTTTGTATTCTCAGTGTCAAAGATAATATATTATCATATTTTTTCAGGAGATAAGGGAAGATGTCAATTAAGCGAGGACATAGATACGAGTAGTATTGGGGTGGGGTGGGGGTGGGCGGGGGTGGTGGGTAGGGTGTGGATCATCCTCCCGCAGAAAGAGTGTTGACATCTAAAATGCAAATAGTGTCATTTCCTGCATTTCAGATCCTTGACAGACACTCATATTAAGTATCTTTTTACACAAAAAGATTAATTTCAGTAAGTTTTTTTTTTTTGTCAAGACAGTTTAGGCGTAGATACGTTGCTTACTAGTCACGTATGTAACAAAAATAACATTTGTGGTATAACACATCCATAAATGTTAAAATATACGTTCATAGAAGGTATTCTGACAATTTTGGGGCTAGGGCGTCCGAATATATGTAGTAACGAATTGTCTTTGAACGCATAGGAAAAGGTCCGAATACAAACAACAGAATAGAGCATAACATTTGACACTGTACATCGGACATAGTCAAAACTATGTAATTGAAATTAACTAAAATATACACAATATGGAATATTAACAATTTCAAGTGGCAGGTAATGATGAGCAACATTTAAAACAACAATCTTATTAATTTTGAAAATCACCCATGTAGATTCAATACATAAAAGCGCCATATTTCCTTTGTTTGTAGAACAACATGGCGCCATTCACAGGATTTTTCCAGAAACGATACATAGAGACAAACCACAAATATACTATATAATTAAGTTCATATAAATACATGGGCTCTGCTTCTTTTCAATTGTTCACCTACTGCACTCATTTTAGGAAGCCCGTGACTTTAAATTGTACATATATCCTTTAAAACACTATTATGTGTCTTTCTTTGCATATATTTGTAGTTGTAGTAAGAAATGTTGATACTATATGTTAGAATAGTTCGAGCCATTTTTCATCCTACATAATCACTGTTTGAAATGATATTTTAGCAGTTTTTACAATTTTTTAATTATGTTATGAATGTTAATATGTACATACCGCATAAGTGGTCACTCTGGTATGAAATACCATGTGATTTCCATGTATGATCAATCACTTAAACTGCCATTTGGAGTGGCCGGGACACAGAGCAGCGTCTTACGTCACTAGTTGTATAGACAGGCCTACATATGTTGTGCTCGCCTTATGCCGACAGATGAAAGGCGAGGATAAATAAAACCATTTGGTATGTCAGTCGGTCTACATATGTTTTACTGGAAATATTTTAAAATGATTCTTCTGTACATTTAAAAATCAGGCTTTAAATGGTCGAGTCTAAAATAGGCATCTCCTCGATAGAAATACGGACAAATGATAAATGCAACTTCAATGTCTAAGATATACATACTATTTTATAGACATTTAAGACAAAATAGTTAATGCAATTTATGTATGGATTGTACCACATGTATGACTTGTCCATTTAACGTTTAAATTATGTATTAAAAGTTACAATTTATTGTTATCTTTGAAAGACAACAGTTGTCAGTTCAAACGCTGCATATAGATCTTTCAATGAGGTTTCATAAAAAAATACATGATTTTGAAAGTAGTAAGGGATTTTTATTTATTAATATAAACTAGACATTATCTTTCTGTGCAAACTGCTAAAAGACCGTCTGTGTCCATGCTACTTCACTATCTGTGTCCTTGTCCTGTGTGTGTTTACGAATAAATATTGACACTTTTTGTACAATTTTATTACCCTAGTAACATAACATCGTCTTTCTTAATGATTTCTGTAAAGTGGATGGTTTGTATACATGTACATACATCGTTTATCCCGTTCTTTAAATAACGGTTCTTGGTGTGTTTTAATAAAGTGTAGAAAAAAATGTTGTAGTTTCTTGTTCTCTTACTGACGCCGCTCTGGAAAGCGCTGACTTTTAAGGGATGGATTTTTATAGGAACGATAGTGTAGCGGCTAATTGTTGGCGCCGTTCTTGAGAGCGGATGCTCTTATGGAATGCATTCTTTCGTGGTTACGGTAGAGAACCAGTCAATACCAGAGCAAACGCAGCTGTTCTGTAAGTAGCTGCAATCGGAACACCTCGGATAATTCACGAATCATCTCTTGGATGTATGTAGGTAGTCAGATCACCTGTACTTTTGTGACAGACGTCAAAACAAAGATGGCAGCTCGAATGACAGCTCAATTCAGTACGATGCCTGAAAAATTTATTTTGTGGCGACTTCAAATTTAAATCATCCGATTTTGATTTACCCAGCGCAGCAGAAACGCATCTGTCAAACGACACCATTGTTCATGTTTTTTGCGAACTACTTAGGCATATTTTTCTTCCGACTTCCAGCAAACAAAACGATCGTGTTTACAGTGCAGTATAATTGCACCAGATACATCCGAGAGATGACTGTTCCAAGGACAGAATTACCCGAGGAGTTCCGATTATAAGTAGCTGTTCTGTGAGACATTTTTCAGAGAAAAGAACCGGGTTGTCCGCTCTTTACAGTGAAGCTTGTAACAATTAAGTGAACGCTTGCACTTACAAAAAAGGGTAGCAGGCATTATTAAGAACTCACAGCTGTTTTGGTGAGGCCCTATTTAACAAAAGATGGCGAGTTTGCCGATGTTAACTATAGATGTAGTAGACAACAAGGAAGAGACCAATGCAGACGATAGTCTAGTTTCCATCAGAGTTACGTTTCGTTTCTCTCACATGTTTATTATAATGAATCGAAAGAGTAAGTGAGTGTTTAATTCCCATAAGAACAATGTTCTTGTTTAAAGCGCATGCTCTCTGCAGTGCGTTGTATGTCTCACAACCGCGCTCTTTCTTGCCATATAAAAGGGGAATACAAAATAAGCGTCTTCCTGACACAGAGCTTTGCGCCATTCAGACTTTCGCAAGAAAGTCGTCTGCGAAAAAAATAAGCAGTGCGGGGTATTTAAAAACCAATCGAACAAAAAGCTTTTCTGTAACATAAACTAAATATTTTCTCCTTGTATTAATCATGAAGTCGGTAATGCTGCTGCTGATGGTGATGATTATGGCAATGATAATGTTGTTGTTTATGATAAAAATGAGGAGAAGGATGTCGATCGTGAGGGTGATGTGGTGGTTGTATTTGTAGTGATGGTTGTGGTGTGATAATACCTATGTAAATGTTCTGTAACACCTCCATTATTTATTATTAAATTAGCTTCTTTTCACAATTTCGAGTAAGCCTAAACAGAACCTTGATTAATTATTAAAAAATATCTTAATTAATACTGATCGGGAGCCATCCATGATGAAAATATATTCATGCATGCGGATGTTCATATATTAAACACGTAGATATATGAATTCATGTATAACAGGAATGAAATAAACAAACGCAATTCACTTCGAACCATATTAAATATGCAGGTTTAATTATAAATTGTTATTACTTATTTATAATGAAAGAAATATACATGCATTTGCGTATAGGAAAGGTGCAATATGATAATCCAAGTCTATCTAGGCATACAATCAATGATTCAATCACACGCCACAAAGAAAGAACACACGCACAATCTGGAAGAAAATGACTGTTAAATAAGGTAACATAAGCTGAAGCTTAATCTCGTTTGCTTCTCTCCTCGGCAATGATCTTGAACGGTGGTGGCGATGACGTCAGTCCCGTAACCCCAATAACGTCGTAGTTTTCGTCCGCAACTTTTTTTAAGTGAAAATTCTGTAGGATACTTGCTACCGACACAAACAGCTGAGCACGTGCTACGCCATCTCCAGGACACTTGCCCTGCCCTATTCCGAACGCAGATATCCGGTGCTCCTTTTCCCGATCCAGTGACCCGTCGGCTTTTAAAAACCTCTCCAGCCAGAACGTTATTGGATTCTCCCAGAGATCTGGATCACAAGTGACTGAGTGGAAGTTTGTCAAAACTACAGTTCCCTTAAGAATTCGGAAACCCTTAAAATCACAATCGTTTAGTGTGTACTTCGGAAACCCTAGTGGAAGGGATAATTCCATGCGCATGACTTCTAGAATTATGGCATCAACCAACGGTAGCTTCTTTCTATCATCCATGGTGACTTTAGCTTGTCCAATAGCTTGATCAATCGCGGTTTGAGCCCTCTTCTGAACTGCTTCAGTTTTTTACCAAAAACAGACAATGTGGTAGCAGTCGTGTCAAATGAAGCCGCCATCAATTCCGGCAGGCAAAACACAAGAGTTTGTCGACTCTCGGGAGTTTTGCATTCCACTCCTAGAAGAATGTCTGCAACGCCACGGGTTTGTTGTGGCCTATATGTATTTATCAATCTATCCACATTGTTATTCGTCAACCTTTCAAAATCTTTGTTGTGTTCTTTCAGTTTTTTATACATCCATAGTATTATCCATCTAAGAAATGGTAAAACATTCAATGGGTTACCATTGTGGCAAACGTATACACAGTTTTTTCTATATCGATGATCTGTAAAATTATATTTCTCCTCCGTATATTTGAGGTTGACATCTTTGTCAAAGAGAAATAAATCTATACCCAGCACACACCGACGCCAAATGTTGAGCATAATAAGGATCAAAAGGCCTGCCATCTTGCTTCAAAAAGTCATTTATTAAATCTTCCTGTGACAATTCAAGGACGCTGTTCAGGTTAAATATCTTATCTGAAGTTATAGTTCCAAGTGCGTTCACAATATGTTTCTTTTTCCACGAACATTTTTCATCAACCCCATGTAAAAAATACAATCTGGATAATAAAATTTTACTGAAAAAGGTGGCCGGCCAGCAAATGAATCATTCATCGTCAGCATAGCATCCTGGATGTTGTCCAGACCATTGATTACAACTGCCGCAAATCCCCCTAACGTCAGGGAAAATATGTCCCCATATTTTTGTCGCATGGCAGTTAACGTTTTGTGCGGTTCTGGTCCCAACAGGTGAATGTTTCCAATTAACGGAAAAGCGAAAGGTCCAGGTGGTGAGTTCCAGTTCTTCTTTGTTAGGAAATATAGCAGACTAAATAGTACCAAAAGAATCGCTAACACAACTGAGAACTCCATGATCAATACAAGGATGTGTCACATACACTAACAATTCAGTCATTACGGCATTTGTTTAACCGTCCCAGTTTAGAGTCTGTTTATCTATTTATCTTATCACCGCTTACATTGAGAGCGCGCATCCTGGCTGGGACATGTACAATTCTACCTCGAGAGTGCAACATACACTGCAAGTATCTCTGAAGGACAAATGCATGTGCGTGCGTATTACACGGTATGTAAACATGCGTTCAGCATATTAAAGGTTAAAGACATGTACTTGTGTTAAAAGGAAGGCAGACTCGCAATGAAACATGCATTACTCCATACCAAACAATAAACTGTTCTGATATTTCCTGAGCAACTAAATAGAATCTTTATTTGATACATGTATTTCTGATAATACATAATCAAGACTGAAAGATAGAACTTGTACCTGTCTACATTTCGAAAAAGCTCGTTTTTATATTAATGAAGCACAATGCTTTGCGAAATGAGTGTTGTGTCAAATTATTTTTGATTAAAGGTATCTGACAGTTTTGATAAAAGATTTGTTTTCTTAAATGAACAAATAAGTCCTTGTTACTTGAAAAGGTCACTCAAAATGCGGTTTGCTGGTGCCCTGAATCTCTGTGAAAAAATAAGCATAAATCCCCTCTCGTTATTGCAAACGGGTATTTCCCGTCTGAGCCACTTTGCAGAGATAGCTGTTTTCAAACTTATAAATCTACATGACAACTTTTGAGATCACAATATATCATTTTTTGGATAATCCGCTCTAACATCGATATCTATTATTTGTCGAGATCACTGTCGTGCTTATTTATAGATTTGAACAGAATGAGCATTTTTGTATTTTTTTTTTCGCATTTTATCCTGGCTAACAATATCGGCTGTGTTCAAATCCTCTTTCCTTAGCTTTAAGTATGAGTTTGTGCAAAAATATGCATACATTTTCCCAAACAGTTGGAAAATATTGGTATATGCATTTAATACAGATAAACTTTGGGATAAAATCTTTAAAGGAGGTATCAAAGAGTCTTGACCAGATTTATGTTCTGAAACACAAAAAACCGCAAAATAAGGTTTGTTGATATCTTAAATCCATTGAAAAGTGCAGTATAACACTCGTTATTACAAACCTGTATTTCCTATACCAGCCACGCTGCCCAGTAAGCTATTTCTTAGCTTGGAAAACCACATGACTACTTACGTTTGAGATCACGTAACATGATCATCCTACCATGATCCTTTTCAGCTCTGAAGCTGAAATCTATTTATAAAAGAAATACCCATCATGCTTATTTATTGATTTGGAAATAAACAGACATTTAAAGCGATAGATGGTTAGATACATACATTATGTATATGTATATATATAATGATTTTTACTGTTTAACAATGGAGATAATGTTTTTAACAACTAAAGTATAAGTTAATGGAGCAAATATGCACAATGTTACCAGAATATGAGAAGGAAGTGTAATGACAATATAGGTTGTAATCCTTTTATTTAGACAAGCAATCAAAGTATGTATGTTTGTATTTTACAGCATGGAGCAAGAGATATATGAAATCAAGCCAACTTTAATTAATAGATTATGTTATAATAATTGAGGTTAGTTATAACACATATATTTGCAGACTATTTACACATTTTTTCATATATTGTTCACTTTGAAGCTTAGTATTTATGTACACCAATCGATGCTAACTAAGATTTGACGACATCCGGGATTTAAATATATCCGGTATTTGCAATAAACTGACATTATGTTTTAACTAAACTTTAGTTTTTATTCAACGTTGTCCCGTCTCGCCTCGGCAATTATCTTGAACGGAGGCGTCGACGACGTCAGCCCCGGCACGCCAATGACATCATAGTTTTCGCCGACCACTTTCTTTAAGTGAAATCTCTGAAGAATTCTGGCTACAGCCACAAACAACTGTGCTCGTGCAACGGCCTCTCCGGGGCACTTCCGCTGCCCTATACCGAACGCAAATATCCTGTGTTCCTTTTCCCTATCCAGAGACCCATCTGCTTTCAAAAATCTCTCCGGCCAGAATGTTTCAGGATATTCCCACAGAAGTGGATCATGATTGATAGAGTGGAAGTTTGTCAAAACGACTGTTCCCTTAGGAATTCGATATCCTTTGAAATCACAATCCTTCGAAGCACATTTTGGAAGACCAAGTGGAATGGGCAATTCCATGCGCATAACTTCCAGAATTAAAGCATCTACTATCGAAAGTGTTTTTCTATCCTTCAACGTGACTTTTGATTGTCCGATCGTTTTGTCAATTGCGGACTGAACCCTCCTCTGAACTGCCTCATTTTTTACCAAGAACAAATAAATCCACAACAAAGTGGTAGCAGTCGTGTCAAATGAAGCCGCCATCAACTCAGGCAAGCACAAAAAAAGTTGTTGACGAATCTCGGCGGTTTTGCAAGTTACTTCCTGTAAAATATCTGCAACACCGCGAATCTCCGATTGCTTTGTTTCTATCAGTTTGTTTACGTCGTGAACTGTCAACTGTATAAAGTCTTCGTTTAGAGCTAAAATCTTTTTGTAGCCCCATGGATATATCCACTTAAGCCATGGTATAACATTACATACATTCACAATACTTGCAAAAAAGATGAAGTCCTTTTCTCGTTTCACAAGGAGTTTGAAATTAAAATTGCCTTCAGCGTGTCTGACGTTGACATCTTTGTTTAAGAGAAATCTATAACCAGCACACACCGACGCCAAATGCTGAGCATCATAAGGATCAAAAGGCTTACCATCCTGCTTCATAAAGTCATTCACTAAATCTTCCTGTGACAATTCCAGGACAGTGTTCAGATTAAATGTCTTATCAGAATTCAAAGTTCCAAGTGCTTTCACAATATGTTTCTTTCGCCAAGACACGTCATTGCGCATATCATGCAAAGCGATTCCGCCAGG
The DNA here is from genome assembly GCA_007844125.1 of Sinonovacula constricta. Taxonomy (NCBI): domain Eukaryota; kingdom Metazoa; phylum Mollusca; class Bivalvia; order Cardiida; family Solecurtidae; genus Sinonovacula; species Sinonovacula constricta. Next base: position 53,967,081 of record CM017564.1, on the reverse strand, counting down.
ATTAAGGACATTGGCGAAAAAATGACTCCGATCAGCGAATGAATCTTTCATCGTCAGCAAAGCATCCTGGATGTTGTCCATTCCATTGATTACGATTGCTGGAAATCCCCCTAACTTTAGGGAAAATATGTCTCCATACTTCTGTCGCATGGCGTGGAAGGTTTTATGTGGTTCTGGCCCAAGCTGATGTACGTTTCCAATTAGTGGAAAGGCGAATGGTCCAGGCGGAAAGTTCCGGCGGTTCCGTTTCAAGATGAAAAACAGACTGAGCACGCCAAGGATAAGCCCTGATACTACCAATGTTGTGTCCCCAAACATTTTATACAAACTTACCAAGCTTGCACTAACCTCCACACAAAAATCCTTTACACCGTATAATAACAGTCAAACACACTGCAATGTACTCTGTATCTGACGGCACATATAGAACAGAGAAACGTTATAGCTGTTATTGTCCGGTCGTGGTGTAAACACTTTACATATTATAAATAGTTCACCAATACTCAGGTAAAATGCGTGCTCAATGTGTCGATCTGTGGTATACGACAAGTTAGAACATTTTTTGTCTCATGCAACCAAATAAATGAGTGTTACCTGAAAATATCCTTCGAAGTGTTATTTATTGGCGCCCTAGATACTATTAAACGTCAGGCTTAGCGCTTAACTTGCCATTGCTCAACTGTTTTTATCTCTAGACCACTTACTTTTGAGATTACGTTGCAAGATCATCCGGCTTAATCAGCTCTGACATCGATATCTATTTTTAGCTGATAACCTCCGTGTACTTATTGACAGATAAATAATGGACATTCACAGCGATATATTTCCCGATAAGAACTGCATAAAAATCGAGATTATGTTATAAACACCGCTCACTTAAACTTAAGTATATGTCTTTCATCAAATATTCACAAATTCCCATTGACAGGGTTAGGTTGTTGTTAAATGCATTAAATAAAGTCAATTTTTCGGTAACCACTTTTAAGTTGGTATGGACTAACTTATGAGGGGTGAACGAAACACCAACATTAGCGATCTGTCAACATTTTCAAAGGACATCTCCTCTGAAACCACTGAGTCAAATGCAGCCAGACTTTCTCAGAAGCTTAAGAAGGCACGTAGGGGGGGGGGGGGGGGCGGGGGGGGGGGGGGTTGGCAGGGGCGGCGGTATACAAAGGCTTTATAAAGAAAAAATTAGAACATCTTTTTGTCCATTTAAATCCGTCTAAAAATTATGGCCGCTAGGGCATGCCCTTTTCCATGTAAGGCTATATAGGAAAACTAAGAAAATCTTGTCAAAAACTGCAATTGCTCGAGCCTTGATATTTGGTATAGATGTTCTCTGGGTGGCCCTCTATGAAGATTGTTTAAAAACGGTTTTCTTTTTGTTGTAGTTTGTTACAGAAATAATTTTATGGCAGTTTTATATGACCAATTTGAAATTAAAACTTATTGACAGCATTTTCTTTACTTAACAAGGTTTAGCCTAATGGCGTAATTTTTTGACCCCACGTAACCCAAATACGAATCCAAGAATTTATGCAGACGAACATTCTGACCAAGTTTGATGAAAAATGGGTAAAAACGTGTTTCTAACGTTTTTCTTCTTAAAGGTGACCTACTTATTGACCCCAGATCTTGCATTTACAAACTAAACCAAGATTTCATACGTCAAAACATTCTGACCAAATTTGATGAACGATGGGGTATACATGTGGCCTCTATAGTGCTTACAAGGTTTTCTTATCTAAGATTATACTACGTCATATTACTTCCGAGACCGCATGAGATGCGCGCCGAAGCGTGATATAAACCTCAGTGCGCTGTTAGCTTTCGTCGTATGTGGACGTACTTTATTGCTACGCGGTAGCAATAACAGTGGCTGATATAGCCTTTTAACAACCGTGTGCAAAAAATTTCCTTTTGGGAAAGAAACAACGTGGTTGTTTCCCACTTATTCTTTGACGTTTTTCTGTTTCATGAACAACGCCGGTGGTCTGTTTACAATAGTTGCAATTTGTAGACAAATAAGACTCTAAGAGGTTTTGTTTCTTCTCGCACGTGGTGTAAAACAAACATGGCGGAGTCCATGCTCTAGTCGGGGTTTTATCCTAGTAAAGGGAATAACGAGGCAGGTTCTGTCTCGGGAACCGATACGGGTCGTTCAAACTTCAGTCAGGGTTGCATTCTGGTAAAGGTAATAAAGAGGTAGGTTCTGTCTAGGGAACTGTTACGGGTTGTCGAAAACTACCTTAGTTAGAAAATATTTCTCTAAACAGTCTGGATAGAAAACAGACGGAAAGAAGGCCGAAAAATCGAAATCATCACTTAACCCGTCTCGAGAAACTCTGGTCATCCTTTGAGAGTTAAACACCAATGTAAAGAAACAAGGTGAGAAACTTGAGAAGTTAAACTAACGGGTAAATATTTTATATGAAATGTGTGAAGTTGATGAAAACTCAAATTATGAGTAAGATTACTATGTGCTATGTATCCAATATCTAGCCGGACGTGCGAGTCGTGTTTCAAAGGTTTATCTGACAAATTCATGCAAGTGGAAGAGGTTCGTAATGAAATAAATGATGATTTGGTATCTTTTGTCAATTCGTCCTTTCACAATGGTGTATCAAAAGAAAGGTTGATTGAAATGTGCAAAGACATGTAACGCCCATCATACTGTGAAGCATTGACGAAAACACAAGTTAACCCAAGTATGTCGCGTCAACTCAAACCTCAAACCGAACAGATGATGTTAAGATGCAACAGATTCAAAATGGCCTGATTAAATCGTCCATTAATATGGTCAAATTGTTGAACGGTCTAAGTTGGACAAACAGTTCCTGGAGTGGGGAACGAATGTTGTTGCACTGATGTGTCACATGAATAAACTTATCAATAACAAGAGAAAGGAAACTCATCGATGTGACCTAAAAGTTCTATCCTCTTACGTCCTTTACTCTGCCATATACAGAATATTTTATATTTGACAATGAAGTTAAAAAAATGAAGGACATACAAAACCTGAACAAGAAAGGAAAGATTGGACCAAGTGGCATTTGGTTTTTCAAAAAACCAGAGGGAGGGGCGAAATAAGTAAAACAGGTGAATGAATGGTAGGCTCAGATTTTTTGTTGAGGCATGGCAAAAATTGAAAAATGATTCCGTAATTCTAGACATTTGACATTGACGTTCAGGTGCCATCTAGATCATTCTGTAAGCAAATGTATTACTTTTCTCCCATAGAAAAATAGCTGTAGAGAAAGAGATATTTAAACTTTAAGAATAAAAGTTATACAGAAAGTTGAACACTGTGATAGAAAGTTTATTTCACCAACTTTGCTGTCTTATGTCGTCAGTGGACTTGAAGCATTCATATTTCTCTGTGCATATTTAAGAATAAGATCAAAATGAGATTTCAGCTTGAAGATAACTTTTTTCTGTACTGTGCCTTGCCAAATGTAATTTCCTTTGCCACTAGATTTTTCACAAAGCTTAATAGATGTGCTTCTCCGAGAGTTAGAGGTTTCTCAAATTCAGGATACATTGCTTTTGGGTGACACTTTTCTTGAAAGCAAGCAAAATATGTTACAGACTGTTACTTTAGTGGAAAGCCTAGGATTTGTTGTACTTTTATGTTTTGTCATAGACTAGTGAAAACGGTTGTTGTTCAGCCCAGTGAAAAAGCTGATGTTATCATCTTAGCATGTAGAGAGCTGTATACACAGTCACAAGCTACGATTAGATCAGAAGCAATAGTTCTTGGGTTGATAGTTGCAAGTTCCTCTACTGTACAATATGGCCGTTTGTTCTATCGAATCATTGAGCACCATAAAATTATTGCATTAAAATATGCTAAGGATGATTATTCATAGAAATGGCTGTAACAGACAAATTGAGACTTGAACTAAGGTGGTGGATAGAAAATTGTGAAAACTCAGGAAAAAGTTATAGATCATGGAAATCCAGATTTGTGCATAATGTCTGAAGCATCTTTACTTGGATGGTCAAGCTTTGAGTCAGTTCGTGCTTTATTGTCGCTCAAGGCAGATTTTGCATGTTCAGGTTTTGTCAGACAATACTTGCGCTGTTGCACATCTTCAAAACATGAGTGGCACCAGAACAGTTGAATGCAATAATATTGTTAAAGATTTGCTTGTGTGGTGAATGTACAGAAAAAATGACTAGCGCATTTTCCAGGAAAACAGAATGTGGCTGACTTTAGCTCTCGACATTTCAATGACAATGTAGAATGGCAGTTAAATGAAGATATTTTTTCAAGACTTGTATCAGTTTGTGGCTTACCAGAAATTGACATGTTTGCATCAAGACTTCATTGTCAAATAAGTCGATATGTCGGAAACTAGATGCAGATGCTACACGTATTCATGTGACTGGTCAGGAAAATTTATTTTATGTCCTTTCAGTCTGATCAGCAGAACTCTCGACAAGCTGAGGTAAGACAGTTGCGAGGCCATTATGAAATTACCACCATGACCAACACAGAACTTGTGGACCAGGTTCCTAGAACTTCTTGTAGATTTTCCTTTAGTGTTTCCGTCCCTGTGCATCTCAAAAATCACACTGTGCTATAATGATAGAAATGTCGCTGCACAGAATCTGCAATATGCCGGCATATCGCAACCCCATCCAGTCAACAATACAACACTAATTCAGAACACGGACAATGCTCACCCACTTGTCAGAAAAATGTATCTACTAGCTTCGAGGTTATCAGGAAAATGTTTCCAAGACAAATGTCTGAACAATGTACCAATATCATGTTGGCATCATGGAAGCCATCTACACAAAAACAATACACAGTTTACCCCAGACTGTGGTTTTCTTTTTGTAATCAAAGGAAGATCAATTCAGTTCAAAGTAATGTAAAGTGTTCTTGTTTCATTCAGGTGTATCATATGACACTATCAATATTGCACGTAGTGCTTTGTCCTCTCATGGAAATATAATAGACGGTTTTATCGTGGACCAGCACCCCATTGTCAAGAGATTTTGTAATGGAGTATTTAATCTAGGACCTTCTAGAGCAAGATATAAGGAAACATGGGATGTCAATGTTGTACTAAGATATTTCAAATCATTACCAGATATTAAGGACAGTTCTTGAAAAGTCTTATAGATAGATATTACAATATTTAAGGCTCATTCGACAAGTGGTTCGTTAGCCTCCAAGGTTAAAGACATTTTAAGTGTAGCTGGATGGAAAAATGTCCAGACTTTTGTGCATTTCAATGGGAGAGAGATTCAACCAACTACATCATATGCAGATATGGTTTTGACTAGCGACACAGAATAACAGCGTGAAGTTTTCCTTCACACTTAGATTAGTATGTTATTCTTTCTATTAGTAGAAATATAGCAGGAGTATATCAGTTCTTATACTTGAAGTTTTGAATTCTTATGTTGTCTCGAAAGTAGTATGACGTAGTAGAATTCCATCCCACAAACAAACGAGTACTTACCAAGTTGATGTTTTGTTGGGATGAGGTCATAAAAATACTTAAGAGATCACATGCTCTCCCAATTTGATTTTCCTCCCTTACCGACTTTGTGCAGTTTCGTTTTTTTGCATAATTATGGATATTACTGTGTATAGGGATATCCAGTTATTAAGCCAAAACCGTTGTTAGGTTTTTTGGCTAAAGTTGCTTAGAATTACTGAGGTTTATATCACGGTTCGGTGAGCATCTCATGTGATCTCTTCAGTAGTTAGTGGCCTATTTATTGACACCTTGTGACACTTGCAAGATTTCCTGAATACAAAATTTCTGACTAAGTTTGGTAACGATTAGCTTATGAATGTTGCCTCTAGTGTGTACAGTTGTGATGTCTTCAATTTACCTAGGGACCTAGTTGAACTTTTTATCCCCATTCTGCCTAAGGTAGGCGAAAGAGTGGTGCATAAATGTGCCTTCTTGTGTGTTTACTTATCCAAAATTCAGTACAAGCATTCGGACAGTTTGGTACAGATTTGATCAAAACTGTAACCTCAACAGCGTTCACAAGCAAATTGTTGACACCGCCCGCCGCTAATAGACAAAGTATGACGGACATTCTCCATTTCGAAATTATGAAATCTCGCGCAATCTCGCTCCGCGAGATTTGAGATCAGTGGGGTTCCGTTTATGTGCTCGCAGGTTAACATAGAACAGCTGACTTACATTCGTTTCTTCTTCACACACAAAAAGAGGAACAAAGTGAATTAAAATGAAATAAAATTATGTAATTTTGAAATTTTAAAGACATCCCCACACATACACACACACAAGTCAAGAAAAATGGTTTAAAGTGCCAAGTATATTTTCCCATAGACCAGCAGTAAGAAAGGCCTCAAGATGACAATCAAAAGAAAACATAAAAACTATGCCTGGTAAGCTAATCTATTTTATTAGCACCCCCACCCCACCCAACGGCAAAAACCAGCCAGAAAGCCCTCTTTTATTAAGGTTATTTTGATTTCAAATGAAGTGAATTGTTTACAAGAAACTCTCTAATAAAAATTCTGTTTGTGGTTGAAGAAGAAAAATGTTTATATTTATATATTCCTTGAGTAATCTGATATCATTTGTGGTTGACTAAAAATCTCCAGGGACACATACTAGTGAACATTGGAGATGGAGTCTGTCTGCATGCAACACAAATAATGTTTATGTTTAATCACAAACATGTATTCTGTACTGGTACACTAGAAGACTGCACACAGTTCGACCTATTCTCCACTTGTTAGCTTAGATAAAGGTCATACTGTAATTTCTGATAGTTAAAATGTTGTACTGTTTAGAAATGCGGAACAGTTTGACTTGATTACTGTCTTACAACACAATGACAAAGTAAAAATAATTGCAATTTTATTAGTGCCAATATTTTTTCTCTTTCATATTTCAAAATCAATCTACATAGAAAATAAAAGTTTAGTTATTACAATATATTAGGAAGTCTAAAGGATCTTGTAATTTTGCACAGATAAAATTAACAAAATTATTGTTTCCTGCCAGCACAAATTTCGTTATTGTTTTTTTTGTTTATAAATAATAAGGTTCCATATATATTTATGAACCAGAGGAGCAATTACATATATAAATGAAAATCAAAATGTTCAAAATTAACTGATTCGATAACTTGTTATCTATTTTGACTGCATTTTACACGGATGAGTTTAAAATCATTAACTTTATTCAAATCCTTTATCCATCATTCACTGTGTTATGTCCATTAATGTCTGTAAAATAGATCACTCTAAATACTTTGTGTTGTAGGGATTCCAAGTTGATTGGCTAGCCATGTTACTTTATGGTTTCTCTTTCCTTTAATTGACAGTTCATTATGTCTTAGTATAGTATTCAGGTCTCCATTTGTCATCTGCATGGTTTCCCTGTATGGCAGTGGAAGGCATATCTGTAAAAATATAAAATGAAAATATATCATTAAATGTAATCAACAACTGTTAAACTGTCACTGTATGTAAACATTTTATGTCTGGGTGGGGGGTGACCAAACATTTAATTACTAATAATAACCCTTTACCCCGTATGTATGGGTTTTATCGCGTGTGTGGTCAATGTAGAACCAGATTAGCCAGAACATCCATTTGCTTTTGATCCATAAGTTATTTCTGTACATGATGCAACCAGTGTAGATCAAGAATAGACAGCACCAACGTGTCAGCAGATCTGGATCTAAACCGGCCGCACAATGCGATAAAACATGTACATATGGAGTAAAGGGGAGGGGGGAGCCTGGATAATTTGAAATATATATGGCTGCAAAGCTACACATTTCTTCACATTAGTGAAAGAATTTTAAAAAATTGGACCACAAGTGGTAAGTTTACTGCTGGGTGTAGTTAACTTGTTTCTTTTCTTTAAGGATGGTTTGCTTTGACATTGTTGTCAGCTTGCATTACAGCTAACTTTCATTAGACGATAACACTTGTTTTCTAAATCAATATCTCGCCATTGCGAGAGAAATAAATAAGTATTAAGTTCATAACATGCGTTCAAGTCAATCAGTGTAATCGTCGTCAGGTCAATCATGTCATTTTTGTTGCACCCAAATCGTGCGCAATTTACAAGCGAGTTCTTTTTTTTAAAACGGATACAACACAACTACTTACAAGCGCATTCTCTGCATCATCAAATCTCTTCCGTGTCTTAGGCATAACCCTTTTGTTTCAAATGTATGTTGTCGAAAAAATACGTGAAATGTTGTGTTTACATGTAGATTTAGCTGTCGTATATGACTCAGTATGCGCGCGCAACTCCCCTGACCTACTTATTCCCGGACCTCGGTCTGGAATTTCAAAAAGGTCGATGGAAAATGCATTCCATAAGAGGAACCGCTTGCATAAGCCGCGCCAAGTTCTCACTGAAATTCTTGAAGTTAGTCGAAGCAGGTCGGAGATGTACGTAAGTTAGAAATAAGAAAACAATGATTGTCGCTTGACAGGTTTCGCGTTGTCATCTCTGTTTTGACATCTGTCAAAACTTTAAAAACACTTCTGGACGGAGATTCGGAAAATTGTCATGTAGTAAAATGGGACAAAAAATAGTGCCACTTAGAATATGCCCGAGATGATCCGATTACCTACACACATCCGGGAGAATGATTCGCGAATTACCGGTGTTCCTGGTCGTATGGTGGTCTGTGTCCTTTACTATCTCAAAACTGTGACCAGTATGCTATTAGACATTTTAAATGTTTTTCTATGCTTTGTAGTTATTCTATTAAATATCTATCAAATGCTCCACTACATGGATGTGTTAATCTTTGCCATGCTTTATAGTGCTGCGATATATGCCATGTTTTCATCTAGCATTGTTTTGTATGATGTGCTTTTTTCCTATTCTGTACATAAAATGGTCTACTGATTTCCATGTTTATTGGAAGGATTTACACGTCTGTCCATGTTTTATTACATGCTTTGTCATGATATAATATGTTTATTCTAAACATATATTAGTTTATTTTCTAAATCTATTTTCATATCCCCGTCTGGTCGTATTATGGGACCACCCATGGTGGGCGGGCGGTCGGGCGGCGTCCTGATTTTTGTCAGGATCACTACTCCAAGACTATCAAAGCTATTGACTTGAAACTTCCTAGGTGAAAAGATTTCACTGAGATGGAGTGCAGTGAACAAGAACCATCATGATTTTGGAGTTATTCACCTTTGATTAATTTTCTTTTCGGGATCATTATTCCGACAATATCACAGCTATTGACTTGAAACATCTTAGGTGGATATATCTCATTGAAACGGAGTGCAGTGCACAAATTGTACCGTCGAATTATGTAGGTATTGTTCAGAATTGCATTTATTTCGACTAAAGAAAGATTATATGCATACATTACGCCTAAACTCCCCCAAAACAGTGGGAAAACATTGTTACTTTTGATATAGCAAACTGTCGGATATCTCCTTTAGTATGCAATTTCGTTTGTTTTAATTACAAATGATATTATTGTTTGCTTTTTAATGTTAAATGGCGTTTATCATATGTCTGCAACATGTGTTTTGGTGCGATGTTCCATTGACTTTTTATAACATTTTTTTCCTACCCGTTTTAATATACTTTTCATTGCGGTGTTTGGCGTGCTGTTTTATGACATTAAAAGCTATGACATGTTACAGGGAGTATAAACATGTATAATGACACCTACGTCAGATTGTCGTCTTCATTATCCGTAGCAGTAGGTTCTTCCCAAACAAGCCGCACGCTTGTTGCTCTACTAGGGACGTAGAATGTGGTTGTAGAAGGCGTGCATCTGCTGAAGTACGGTGGGTGGTTGACAGCTACAGGAAAAAGGGTTGTTCATAAAAATAAAGATATCTTTAAGTGCAGAACGTTTTGTGGGTATGCAGATTTTTTTTATAAAATATCCAGTCGTCTGCCGAATGCTAAGTTGTTTCTAACACGGTACGATCGCCGAATACATTTTACCTGGTGTAAGAAACGGACTCGATGACTAGCAAACATATGAAATCAGTTTCAAGGTGAGACGTTCACGGCCGATGTTCATCTGCCTCCTCCTTAACATATACCTCTTCCTTCTTCCCTTCTTCTCCTCCCATTTCATCATTATCATTATCAGCAGCAGCAGACTCCTTCCTTTCTCCTTTCACCCTTCTCACCCTCTTCCTCAATATCTGCCTCTTCCTTAACATCTGCCTCAGCAGTTGTCTCCTTCACAATTTCTCTTTCTCATACTCATCCTTCCCTTGCAGCCCACGACCATCTACCTCGTCTGTCTTCTCACCGTCTTCCTCCTCCTCAACATCTTCCTCAACAGCTGCCCCTCTTTCTCCTCTTCGCCATCTTCTCTTCCCAATTTTCTTTCTCAATCATCACTACAATCAACGCCCCACCACCACCACCACCAATATCCCGATTAAACAACCCATCACCACCATTTTCACCAACCCACCAACACTATCCCTACACAATCCCCATTATCACCACCAATACTTCCATTACCACCACTCCCACTATACCATTATATTATTATTTCCTGGCTCAGATTCTACAAATTCATCTAACCATTCGCCATTTTCACATGTTCCTATGGCCTGCTTGTCACCCTCACGAAAGGTGCATGACACCCCGGATTCAACATAAGAGACTCATTCTATAGGCGAGCTGCACCACTCCACAACCCCAACCGGAAGCTGACACCCATTTTCGTCATCACTCTGTGTCGACATAAAGTATGGAAACGATACGCAATATGCAGATATATTTTTTTCAAAAGTAACAAATGAAACGACTTTGCACTCTTCATTGCTTATTTCCATTAAACAAAAATCTATACAGTTCTTCGAATATTCATTTTTGCACGTATGTTTTTTCAAAACAACAAACTTTTGCCGAACCTCAATAACTAATACTTAAACTTACAAAAGTTTTATGAAAAATGTGATCTTCTCTAATTATGTCGTTTTTAGGTTATGCCATCTAATATCTTCACTTTTTAAGCCACTTAAAGATCAACAGTATAGCTTAGAAATGAAGGCTGGATACAGATTTTACAATTATGAAAACATACTCAATAATTGACCCGCCAATGATTAGGCTGAAAGGCGAGGCCTCACTGCTTTCTGCGGCACTATATCTGGTTTACACTCAGGATTTAGATTTAGATCAAAGGGGTGTAGTGTTGAAGAAATAAATCAACGAGATCGTTGCGAAAACGTTTACTATAGTCGGCAACTTATAAATGGGAGTTTGTTTTGCCTGCTATCCAATGCCGTGCATAATCGATTTCCCACCGAGATATGCAATCGGAACACCTCGGATAATTCACGATTCATCTCTCCGATGTATGTAGGTAGTCGGATCACATCGGCCAATTCCCTAAATGGGACTTATTTTGTGATCGAAGGTCAAAACAAAGATGGCAGCTCGGATGACAGCTTACTATAATACGATGCCAGTTTAACTTCAATTTGTGGCTGCTTCAAATTTAAATCATCCAATTTTTATTTACAAAGCGCAGCAAACAAAACAGCTGTCAAACGACGCCATTGTTTATGTTTTGTGCGAACTACATTTTACGCATATTCTTTCGACTTCCGGCGAACAAAACGATCGTGATTTCTTTAAGTATCATTGCACCAAAAACATCCGGGGGATGATTGTCCCGAGGACGGAATTACCCGAGGAGTTCCGATTGCGAGATATGTACATGCAGCCGTAACACCCGGTTAACCGGATACTATCCGGATAGTGTTATAAGTTATCCAGTAAGCAAAATGGTATTTGTTGACATTACTAATATAACTGTAGGCATATCTATTACATAACCTACCGCGCGAGCGTGAGGTAACACTCATGCGTTATTTTTGGTAACTCACTAGTTAGTTATCGTAGTATGACGTCATTGTCGTAGTGGAAATATGTTTGGTGTATATGCCATTTCCCGATCACTTTGTTGTCGCCGTTTTATGCATTTTATTGGACAATTTCATTTTAATTAAATAAATTTAAATTTAATAAATAGATAACATTTTAGTCATGTTATAAACGAATCTGTTCCCTTTGTGTGGAAAATGGTCGAGTAAATACTGAAACTATTGTGCGGATTCTTCCAAACCGAATTACACATGTCAAGGCCGACTGTTCATACTATAAAATGATTATGCATTGTAAACAAAAACAGCTGGTGTTTTGGTTATGTGATAAATAGAAACTAATAATCAGGTTCACTAGATACTGAAAATATTAAACTCGGCAGAGCCTCGTTTCGTATCGTTTCATTCAACTCGTTTATTATTTTCAGTACCTAAGAACACTCATATCAGATCCCCTATTTATGTTACACACTTAAATATAAACGTTTATTAAAAACACAGATAAATTAAAGCGAATGTTTCATCTTCATTACAGTCTGCCGACTGCGCCAACGGTTCCTGGTACAAACATATTTAATGCAGTTTATTTTACTAATTGCGACTGTTTGTATTAAATGAAAACTAGAGTGCACAGGAGTGTACGATTCTTTTTATCACATGATTTTAATCGCCAATATTCGATTTTACGACATTTTAAGAACAATACTTGATGAAATAATGGTTTTAGATGTTTTCGATTATGATGAAGTCGATAAAATCTTCAATCAATAAGCTTGGAAATTGTCCTTATTGTAACGCAATGTAATAGACAATAGATATAATTTTAAAATTTATGCAACTCATGTATTGTATACTTTGATGTTGATGTTTATGTCAAATTGAAAAGAAGTTCTCCTTCCAGTTTTGAATTTATAGATATTTTTTCTTCTAAAATTGATATTTAATGTCTTTTCTTTTTAGAAATAAGAAAACTCCAAATAGTTTGTTAAAACCTCTTTAGGAGATGTGATTTGCTATTGAGTATCGGTTGGAAACTGATTATAGCATTAGACAACCAATCAAATATATTACTTAAATGGTTTGACTCAAACTATTCAAAATATGTAATTAATTATTTACAAACTCAACACGTTTTATGCTGATTTCCACCATTGTTACAGCTCTCTGTGCTTTATTAAAAAACTTGATAGTCCAACAATTTATTTCAGATTTGCCCAAAATGAAGTATTTTGGTTGATGCTGCAGATATAAACTAATTTCACAACATGGTTTTAAATGTTTACACTTTGAATTTACCAGGTTATAAATCTGTAATCAAATTTCGAAAGAAAAATTCAATTAAAATTCATTTTTAAAATAACAACTTAACATGTTTTATTCTACATCTGGTAGAGCGATGCAGAAAAAAGTCAAAGTGAAAAATAGAAAGAAAAAATGAGCATGCGTGCCCATATAGGGATTCGAACCCTCACCCTCAGTGTTAGAATACACTAGTGTAATGTATGTATGTATGTATGTATGAGTGTGTGTGTGTGTGTGATTATTTAAAGAAGATTAAAAATGAGAAGAAAATATTTTAAAGCGCATGCTAAACGAAAATATTTACCTTTAGCTAAATATTTAAATGCAGTTTATACATGAGTCTAACTGTATAAATTTATATATATATACATATAAAGCTAATACGTTGAATTGATTTCGCCGGCCGAAGGCAAATGACATCCAATAAGAATGAGATGTGAGGTATTTTTATCCATAACTGCGACATAGCTCTTGGAAAATGGAATACTAGGAATGCTTTAGAATTTGTTCCTACCCACACCCACACATGTCAAAGAGATGAGTTAATGATCGTTGTAAATCATTGTATGGATTCTGTGAACGAATTTTACTTCATTGCATACACTTATGTGTAAGGAATGCAATTATTGGTTTTGCACATACTAAGGGCTTCGTTATTTAATTTGAAGTATTGCCATCCTTCTATACTGATGTTATTAATGATAGCTATAGCCACACCTACCTAAAATTGCTGGCATTGTTAAAATTATCAGAAATCTACTTGCACATAAACAAAAATGATGAATTAAATAATTATCAGTAAAATGATATATTCAAACAGGGTATTGACGGTAAATTATAAAATGAGCGCCTGCGACTTTTCAATATTTCATTCCACACGCATACAAAGTTCCAATCTAAGTAAAATCTATTCTGTTCTATTTTATCATATATTCCGGTGACATACAATGTCACATTAGGAAGACATATAAAACAATAAAACCAAATAAATGTAACAAGTTTTAGAACTTTACGGGTGTAATAAATGTCTAAAATATTCATTTTGTTGAAAATATAAACATTATAACATTTTTAATGAGAGACATTAATGGATAGTCTCCCTTGAAAAATGCCTAAATGCAAGTAGGTCCTTTGATTTGTTTTACTCTTTAAAGCTTGTGATCTTTGGAGTGTATGTTGACTTTTCTGCCTTTCTTATACCCAGGTTAACAATCCTCAATAAATATGTCCATTTTCTTTTCTAAATAACATATCTCTTCAAGTATATAAACTAATTTTAAACTTATTTTATGCAAAAAGTAAGAAGTTCACTGTTTGTTATTGCAATATCTACAAAAGAACAGGTGATAAAGTCCAAGAGTTTCAACTACAACGTCCTACCTACTGTTTGGAAAACCTCGGATATTAATTAACAAGGGAGAAAATTACCATTTTACCAATGTACCCCATTAAAGTCTATTTTATATCATCATAACAATTAAAGAATATATGTAAATGTCAATTATCAGAACGGGCACATAATTATAGTGGATAATTATCACATCTTACTGAATACCATTTTGATACTTTTAAGTATTTTTCAAACCCAATCGTAGATATCTAAATACTTTTGTGGAGGTTGCTAGGGAAACCGTTGGTTTACATATAGTCATAATTAGCTGTTGTTGTTTTTGCTGCTGTTTGTGTGTTTGTCTTTGTTGTTTTTTTTTTGGTGGATACATAGTCGTTGCTTAGTGTAAACATAAGTACCGATAAAACAAGTCGGGGTGGGGTTTTGGGGTTGGGCATGGGGTTGGGGACGCGCGTAAACCAAGCTGTCGGACAATATTTGACATTATCGCATGTAGCAACATTACGGTAAACATTAAATCACCAAAGTAAATCACCAAAATAAATCAATATAATAACGACTTCCTTAAAGGATACATCCAGTAACCTGACTGGTCGCAGAACTTAGAAATTGTCACAATTATTTTTGTAAATCGGCTATTCACCAATTAAATAGGCACGTCCTAATAATAGATCCAAATCAATCTGCCCACGGACCCATCTGATATACACTTTCTGCAGTCTGGTCGAATTATTGTCTTTTCTTCGCTTGTAGACTCATAAACTTCGCATAATAAATACCAGCAATAATGGGTTATTATCCGATTTTAGACAAGATGTCATAAAATGCAAAACAATCGCAAGAAATATGTAACCGATTATTGTGAAATAATAGATTATTTTATACAACAATTATGTTGTATCTCAACAAGGTCATTTACCTAAAAGGGGAAAGATTTGGTCTACAACTTATCCAGTTAATATACACGGAAGTACAACTTGTAATGCACCTTGATTCATGTTATAATACTTACTGGACCTTGCCATATGTTTTATTAAATGAAGTATTAAGGTACGCTCCTTCAGACCACCGCGCACTCGGTGACCCCTCTATACATTCTATGTAAAACCTACATCTTAGATGGTTAGAAAAATGAGTAGTCTTTTGTACTAGCTCAGGTGGAAGATCAAGCAGACCAGACGACAATGGCTACGTATTGTTAGTGGGTGTACATTGACGTTAAAATATGCTCAATTATTCCTTCGTTTTCTATTATGTTAACTCGTGTTAAACTAGGTGGCTTTCTTACTTTTTAGACTTGTATTACTACGAAATCAGTATAAATAGACACCGTGCGTTAAGACCGTTACCCACTTCCTCGTTTTACCGGATCAGACCGGCTGCAGTAGCAGATGTTAGTCAATGTCTCCCTTGTTAGCGTATAGGCACAATCACTTTACGAGCAGATGAAGTAAAATACTATTTATTTGGTTTTTGTTACAGTATGGCGTTTTATCGAGTCGGTAGTTTGTGTAGATAAAAGCCGGTTGTTTTAAAATACTACTTTATAGTTATGAAACAGAAAAACAAGCTATACTGTTATAGAGCTTGACAATCTTTTTTGGGATTGAACTAAACCTTATGTTTAAAGGAAACAGGGATGATAATAGCCCATTGTGTTCTTGACTAAAAGTTTCACATTTATTTAGTTGTAGCCGTAGATATCCTATCAACCGTAACATGTTTCGACCCTTGCGTAACAGACCAATCAAAATATTCTTTTTTCATTTTCAATTTTAAAACGCGTAACGGTAGCGTTTCATATAAACTTTTATCAGCAAGGAACGTACACTTAAATTTTACTGATAGCAGTGATCAGCCGGAGGTTAGACAGGTAGTTATATTGTATTTAATCATCTTCAAAACAAAAACAACTAAAGATAAAAAAGGAGACAGACGGTTAAGTGTATTGCGCTTTAATGAGTTAAAGAATTGTATAAAGTATTGGAGTGTTGAAAAAGAGTGAAATGTATTTACAAATCTGAATATATACATTTCATGTTATTTACTGGTACAAATGAATGCCCTCGGCCTACTACTTGTTACTAGGTGTATCTTAGACTGTATGACCTGGCGTAGAGGAATGTAGTGTCATACATGTTTAGTCATAACAATAAATTAAAGCAAATAATAACGAGATATTAACGTTTTATATGCACTTTATTTCCTCATATTGAAAAGAAATATGACTTATAAAAGTTACTGGTAAAGAGATCAAAGCATAAATTTATGGAATTTGAATTTCGTTCCTCATAAGAAACGGTATAAATATTTGAAATTTAAAAGTGTATATTATGTTTATGTAAATTGCTGTACATACATGGAAATAAAGTGTATATAAAATGAAAATTCTAAAGTGAATGTGTTTTAAGTTTAACTAAAATGCCTGCTTCTACATAAACATTTACAAATATAAATATTCGGAGTAGGTTGAATTACAAATTCTAACACTATCAATATTTTACCTCTATAAACAAAGAAACCTCAATAAACATAGAAGCAATCTGCCGTGATAAAATAAATCGGAACTATTTTACTGCAATAGAATAGCTGTTCCTTTTACTTTCTCCAGCCATTTTCATATTGTTGACCAACCTGACATGTTGTGATATGTTGTTCTATTCGTTCAAATGACCTTCACCCGAAACTTTAACCTATCTTGGAAAGTAACATTTTGTTCTTTTGTTAAATATGAAGTTATTATAAATAATTAAAATTCCATATTTTATTTATTTTTTATAACAGTTTAATACGTGTCATTTATTACAAATGTCATAAGTAAGGTCAGTTTGGTCAACATTACGAAAATAGGTAGTGGATAAACATTGTTTTTCTACATAATGCAATAATATTAGATGATATATTGAGCTACAGACAGGCACACTTACAACCATCATATATGGTAGTATCTGATATATCCAAAGCCTGTTGGTACATGTAACACGACCAGCGTATCCCTCCCCTCAAACAATGCCTTTAACACTTCAATTAGTTGCGGCTTTAAAGTTAAATAATCCAGATTTAATTTGCATAGCGCAGCAGACACACAGCTATCAAACGATGACATTATTTATGTTTTATATTAGTTTTTAATAAAAGAAATAATTGGACACATGATTCAAAGCTAACAAGTGTATTTATTAATTTACAACCGGATTAAGTCCGTGCTTTATATAGTCTGACTTCTTGCGGTGTGAAAACTTTCATCTTGGCTCACCCATTAAATCTTGTATCCAAAGATGACACTCTTACTTGGACTCGCTTATGACATTCTCTGTAAAGGTCAACTAGTTTATTAAAATTGTTTCTTATAATTTGATCTTCTCGTGAAATCTTATATAATAATAATATGTATAACATAACAGTAGCACATGTTTCATTCCCCCTATACCATTTGATATAAATTGACTATTTGCAAATACTCGATAAATGTGCTATTAAGGGGTCCTTTAAAGTTTTAAACATGTGATTTAATCTTAGTAAAATGCATTTTAAATATTTGTTTTGATAGCATTCAAAAACATCATACTGCTACCCATTAGATATGGAAAGTGAATTAGCTTCTTCTATTATGTTAACTGTCAAATTATTTTGCAGATTATATGAAAAAAAAAAATATTGGACATAATCAGGCCTTGTGATATGTTAAAACAGTTTTATGAAAAAAAAAGTTCAGAAATGTTATACCACTAAGAAAGCAATACTGAACCAGACTGAAAATTTGAAATCTTTTGACAATATTAAATCTTTTTTCAAAGGACTGCTAAAACTGACATTTCTTCTCTGCCTTCCTGGCAGTTGTGCTTCTGTTTGCTGACCCATAGCGCTGAGTTAAAGGTTAACTGTCTCTGAAGAAATGGTTCTTGTGATGGTAAATGAAAAACTATGCTTTACAGGTTTCGACTTTATATGGTTTGGCGTACCTATGAGCGGGGCAATATGTACCCCAACGACCTATAACTAAATACTAAATTTGGTTTAACTAGTATGTTATTACATCCGCATTTGTTGAACCATGCACTTAGATAATTTCTAAGTATCACATATAAAGATGACTGATGACAAAATATAATGCAAGAACGAATAGACCATTCTATTAGTTATTTAAGATGCGTCAACGTTCAAATTAATTTGTCTAGGTCCAAACTAATATCCACAATTACAGCGGACAAAGTTGCAAAGAGAAGCCCTGAGGCACAGCTATCATGAGCTCGTCTGTTGGACAACTTAGAAAAGGTCACTAAGGCAAACAAAAGGCATTTTATTTGGTAATTCTAACCGAAAGCCTTATTAAACTCATTTATGTTAAATCCTTTATCAATTTGTACTAAAAATATTGTATTGGGTATGATTTAAAGAATGGAATTTTATATGAGGCTTGTAATATTTCTTTACAAACTGAAATTTATACATATAATAGCAAAAGGGTATCAGTTTCCGAAAGAAAAAATAGAAACTAATCCTTTATCATTGAAGAGTTCGGACAATGGCAACAAATGTTGAAAGTGTGGCCTTGGACTTAAAGTCTATTTAATTAATTGCTGCTCGCGACTCATTGCTTTTAATGACTTATGTATTTCATTTCAATAGAAAATACACAGATAATTTGTCACGTTGTAGTCTTAAAAAATTTGGAGCCATGATTTTTTTGTCTCAATGTAAGGCCAACAAACTGGATCTTATGCGCAACATCCGTCTTAATGAGATGAACGTTTATGCCATATAATTAACAAGCACCCGATCGTTTGTTACGTTAGATCGCGGAGAAGCTAATTGGCAGTAATTTTTGTATCTGTGACTTATACCGCTAGCTTCGACATTAAATATTGCAATCTTTTGGGTCTTATAAGAAACATTCCGTTCTATATAGGCAATCATTTATGCAAACGCGTTTAGAAATGTAATATTCCTCTGTCAAGCCAGTGCCCGAACATGCAAAATTTGTCATTTTCAATATTTGTCATCATAATATGACCATCTAGTTGTTGTTCTCTTGTAAGAAAGGGTAAATGTTAGAGTCATTAAAATTGAAAATCAGAGAAATGTTTGGCAAATTAGAGTCCCAATATGTCAATTTGAAGTACAAAAACTTTACTTATCACGTTGACCTCATGGCAAGCAGTCAGGTGTTTTAGCGCGCCACACATTCTAAATTTAGTAAATCGTTTTTGCTAAATTAGGTACACAATATTCTTTGTGAAGTTAGAGCCCTGGCATGCTAATTGACGTTTGATTAAAATAATAATCTCATGGGTATTATTACACTTTTTATAAGACTATTTTTTGAAAAAAAAACACAATTATTTTTAGAAGTGAAAGTCACCTTCCATGATAAAGGCATTGACTGACAGCTGTCGGGTGACATAACACGGTTACTCTAATATAATTCAATTGCAACATATAAGCCCATCTTGTCAGCGAAATGTATAACTAAATAGAATCCCCATAAAATTTGTAACTTAATCAAATGAGGTACTATATCACTAGTTTAATAAAATGCCTTAAAAGTGGTATCCGACAGTTTGCCTATATCAAATACATATAACAATATCGAAACACTGCTTTGGAGTATTTGAGCATAGTTTTGTTATAACCCATACTTTAGTCCTAATAGATACGATTTTGAACACTAACTGACTTGTTAGACAGAATTAATCGCGAAAAGAAGCTCGATAGTGGTCTCTGGTAAAACAGATGAAAACGTCAAAGCGGACTACCCGGATGACTATATAACGGGATCTGAAAAAGTAAGTGGTCACGTGGTTTTCTCTGATTAAAATATAGCCATCCTTGAAGCGTGGCTCTGATAGGAAATACTTTTTTGCAATGGCGAGTGGTGATTTATGCTCGACAGGTCAGAGACATCAAAGAACAACATTTTGCAGGAACTCTGCAGGTAACAATGACTGATTTGGTTATTGGAGAACATAAATTTTGGTCGAAACTGTCTGATACTCCCTTTCAATGGTCAGACATTTCCTTAAAGGTGGCATCCGACAGTTTGACTATATTAAATACACGTACAAATATTTACACACCGTTTTGTGGAATTTTGTCATACTTTTGCACAATACCACACTTTTGTCGTTATAAAGACGATTTTGAACACTGACTTTATGACTGTAATGATCGCGAAAAACAATCTCTAAATGTTCAGTCTTTCCAACTCTATAAAAGGCGCAATATGGTCTCTGCTAAAAATAGATATCGGCGCCAGAGCAGATTAACTAGATGACTATATAAAAGTAAGTGGGCACGTGGTTTTGTAAGTTTAAAAATTGCTATCTCTGCAGCGTGGCTCAGATAGGAAACACCTGTTTGCAATGACGAGCGGGGATTTATCTTTGACGGTTCACACAGAACTTTGGTATAAATGAACAGCATTTTGCAAGACCTTGTCGGGTAGCAATGACTTATTTGGTTATTTAAATAATTAAATTTTGGTCAAAACTGTCATACACTCCCTTTAAATTGGTCAGGCCCTTTCCTCAAGGGGCGGATTATTCTCCGAACTGGTCTCTGATTACTATGTTGATATCCCCACTGAACATATTGCTATATTAACGCTAGTTGGTTTCGTTGTGTTTTTTTTTTACTTCATTTACATAATGCTGATTAAAATTCTTGTATCTGTCTGTAAAGTTTAGAGATTACTAGACATTCAACTAGAATGTCGGTGAATTTTGTTTTAAACATACATTTTCGTGGGATTCCAATAAACAATATTGATTTATTAATTTGCATGTTTAATATGTTGGTAAACATCACAAAGCAACATCTACAAAGTACAATAAACATAATAAGTTCTAACTTAATTACAAACAGCTTATTTCTAAAAGAGAAAATGCATACCAAAGCGGTCAGTACACAGTTGGAAGAGACACTCAGTATGCACTGTATGTACATACTCATTTAAATAATAGATAGTTTCCATGTGATGTCATAGGCACTGATAAGAAAGTTTAAGGCAGCCATCTTTGAAGGTAGAAGCTAATGCAGGCCGAAATCTGGAAATATGAGCTGTAATTAACTGAAACTGTTGTTTTTTTGGTCTGTCTTACTGATTTTTTTTATCAAATTTAACAGCTTTTATAAAGTATTTTAAATATCAAAAATATATTTTGATTGTTTAAAAGGTAAAAGAAATTCAACCAAAAAAGTTACACTGTTGATTTTGTTTAAGCGAGCCAATAATTTTATATATTTATGTGTATTAATTCTTTGTGCATTTATCAAGTTTAAAAATATTGCTTTCTAAAAATATGAATTTCAAGAGCTTTCCAATGATGTATAGTTTTTAGTTTTTGGACCATAAATGAAGAAATTACAAGAAAATAAAATCTACGCTTCTATACAATTCATCTGAAAATCCATTGAAGTTGCCATCAAAGATGGCTGCCAAGATAATGGATCTTCTCTGATGTGGAAACTATCTATTGCGCCATTACTGGACCATTCAGGGTACAATTTGTGATTGGCATGTAGACCTTTCCGAAAAATGAGTTACGCCCCTTTAATAATTTAACATTCGGAACGCTTCGGCTCTGGGTAGTAAATGTTTGTCAAGATGTCGGACGAATCAGACGGAAATTCTAAGTTTCTCAGTGATTCAATAATAGATCAGTTTTCGGTAGTCAAATTAAAAGACCTTTTGCTTTTTTACAACCAACAAGTGACAGAGACGAAGGCGGAACTTGTTCTGCGACCCAAAGGTGTGGAAAAGCTTTCAAAATCGGACTATTCTGTGCACGGTGAACGGAGTAATGGAGCCGATTGAACTGGTGATTTGTTTTGGTTGCCACCGTTTAGTGATGGTGACATGTGCAATTACTGTGTATATAAGGCAGGAACAAAGACGGGCAGTCATATTATGACGATAAACATGTCGGATGACAGATATTTCGCTACCCAGATATTTCGCACCTGATGTTCGGCCACCTAGGTCCAGGATGTTATTAAATAAAATTGTCTTTGTTGTCAGTTTACAACCACGGCCGTTGTAAACTATTAAATTTAAAAAAAGTATTTGTTAGCATTATTCACCCTTCTTGAACAGTTATTGGTAATGAGTATATAAATTTATTAAACGATCAGAATGTACATGTTATATATTTAAGGTTATTAAAAAATAACATGGTGAACGAGTAAAATGGAAACATTTAAATATAGTTTCATGTTAAAATTTTATTTTTACATGCAATTATGTGCAGCCAAAGTCTGACTGTTGTTAATTGACGTACTCTTTTAAAGTATTTTAATTGGTGATCATTTATGTTAAACAAGTACACAGGTGTGAATTCAATTGCTTATCTGCCTGTATGTTTATGGTTTCGCTAATTGATTTTAACGTCACTCATCAATTTAATACGTTAAGGTTAATTGTTTTCTGGCCATAAGTACGTATACCTACCAACTAGGCAACTACTATTAACATTGATCAAACGAACGAACGAACATATCTTTATATTGCAGACATATCATATATTATTTGACTAACAAAGGTCATAAAGCATATAATATGCAAAGAATTAATAAAAAATTAGTGTATATAAAAATATTTCGGTAAATAATCATATTATTTGCTGTGAAGAAAACATGACAGCTTATAGAGATTAACAAAACTAAAAGAAAAATCGTATTAATTTTACTTCTTATTAAATGTGGATTAACGTTCCCCAAAGGTAACGAATCCAATCTCATACGATACAATTAAAGGTGTTAATTGATTTAATGTGTGTAAACAGCAATTTGCTTATTGATTGCTGACTGGTCCATTTAGAAGTATGAACTAACAATACGGGGTGTGAAAGTGACCGTTTAAAGCGTACGTAAGTAGTATTTCCAGAGAGAAAAGAATTTTGTTATGTTTTCTTTTGTATCCTCCTCCATGACTTAAGTGCTGCGAAATATGTTTTCTCTTACCTCTTTAAATATCATTTTGTTAACTCGATAATCCTATTTGTCTCTGATCTAAGGCATGCATGACCTTTCACAGTTTGTGAGAGATCGGAATTTTCGGTGAATGCCAGGATCATACTTTTACAGCTTAATAAATATCAGACAACAATTAAAGCAAAACACAACATGTACTGGACAAGATAGAAAAGTTTCCAGTGAAAACAAAGAGCGTGTTAATTGGGCATTTTCTTGGTGGCGCAAACTTCAGAAGGATCAAAGAATATGCGGCGTCCTTTTTGTCAACCCTTTTAGACCATTTTAACATACATGATGGTTGGTTCTTCAGAGCTGCACAGTGACTATTATTTGACTAAATACACGCGCTGTTAAACGAGGTAGCGAAACATCTGTAAATCAACATGTCCACAGCATAGAACACGCCAGCATTAAAAATAACTTTGAGTACGTAAGATCCAAATAAACACCATCCATTCACAGTGCAAATGTGCAATAAAAATCGACATCATGATAGCTGGGTATGCCTTTCCAAAGAGAAAGATTTTTTTTTTTGCGGACTACTGCGGCATAAACAGGAAATCGATGTAAGGAAAGTCTCACCCCATTAATCATTTTACCACAGAAGTTGTCATTAATAACACAACAGCACGTGTCAATTGCCGTTCAATTTCGATGTATTTTTCGATGTATTACTCATGACGTCAGTCTTTTTACATTTCGCTTTTATTAACCGAGTAATGTGGGCGTTCAGATTCGACTGAGTTTTCTACCCGGAAGTAACAGGTGCGCGTTTTCCGGAAGTTGAATCTCAATTAAAGAGCAAATTGGGCAGATAAATAATGTTTTCGGAAAGGTCTATAGGCACGTTTTGCAGACGCAATGTTTAAGTAAATATATCTTCTTTCTAACGGACAGAATATCTTGCAAATTGTCATGATATTATGACCACACCTAAAATAACACGTGGTATGTGATATAATAATTAACTATATATTATGTTGAAGCATCTTTACAAAAGTTCGAGCGTTTGTGCCAAAAAACTGGACAAAATTGTCAAGGTAAAAACACATTTACATGACAGTTAATACATATTTTACAAAGCTTTACACTAAAAAAATCAATATAAACAGTGCAAGAAGTAACAAATGTATATAAAATATAAATAAAAAATATAATAAAGACCAAATCTATGTGTAAAAAAATAAAAAATCACAAAGCATTATTTTAAAGTAAACCACAAATTATTATTCTCCATATGGTACAATTGTTTAATTCTGTATACCAAGAATACTGTTATAGTCAATGTACACATAAAACACTTACTGCCTTACCAAGTACAGTATTAATGGTTTTGGAAATGCCTAGGACATGACGTCACAGGTTAAAGTCTAAAGTGAAATATTCATGGTTATATCATTTTTCCTATAAAAGATGAATTGTTTTCTTTTTTAAAAAACCGGTAATCGCAGTTTTGGAATTTTTACAACCCAACAAAAAGCTTCTGGCGGGGAATCCCGCAATGAATGATCGGCGAATATTACAACAATTAAGAGTTTCTTTTAGATATAGACCGATTGTACTAAATATCAAACACAGCTGCACAAACACTTGATATATGTGTAATATGTGCTTGGTATTAGGGTTTGTTAAGACTTAAACTTACTTTTGTATCAACGAATATATTGAAATAAATAGGTCATATAAATTATAAGTTTTTGTTGCATGCTGTAATGATTTCCCCGCACTAGATGTTGGAGACTTGGTATCATTTCAAAGTTAATTTGTTTGGAGACTCCGTACGGCATACGGCATACACTTTATTTCCATGTATGTACATCAATTTACATAGGCATAACATACACTTTTAAATTTCAAATATTTATACCGTTTCTTATGAAGAAATAAAAAAATAAAACAAATTCCAAGAAACGAGGTTAATAAACATGTATACTCCGTATGTCGCTGTTTGGAACGATAAACACCTGTTTGCACACATTACGGAAAGTTATTGGCTACCTTTGTGGAAGAATCAAACCCTTTATCAAAACCTTCCACATTCATGGACGCCAGAGTTGCTTCTCTGGCAAGAAACATATCAGTTTGTTGACGGTCCATGTAGAACATTTTTCTTCCATTTGTGTCGTCATCACCAAAAGATACACGGTTACTAAAACAATACATAAACAAACAGTTATTTTTAAATATAAATAACAATAATAAATTTAATAAGTATAAATGATTATAATTATTGCTATTATTGTAATATTGCCAAATTTATATGTTGCCTGTGTTTACTATTATTATTTGTTATTTTTTTCAAGTTTGGTGCTGCTTATGGATGATACTTCTTAATCTCTAACATGCTACATGTCTATGTAACCTTTACCTTTTAAAACTTGCCAATAAAAACATGCACACTAATAGGAAACATATCGCTCCTTAATCAGCCATCAGAGGCATTGGTTGATATAAGTATACAATATTTGCCCAGGCTTAAGTGACTCATGCAAATATAGAGTATCAAATTAATGTAAATGTTTATTGGGTTTATTGTCCCACGAACAGAATTTCAGTTATCAAGAGACGGTGTCCACTTGTTGCAGATATAGTGCTGCCTTCACTGTGCACAGCATGCCATAAACACCTGGTATGGTACCACACCCAGTCACATTATCCTTGCACAAGGCCAACCAGTCATAGAACTACCCTTATGTTTACTTGAACGTTGGCAAGGGAACTATACCACTGTTTTTTTATGACTATGTCATGGCCCGGAATCTAACTCGGGGCCTCCTGTAGCTGAAGCCGTCAATCTACCGATTGCGCTACCAGGTCTGGTACAAGTTAATGTGTCTGGAAAAAAGTTACCTTTTCTTTTTCCAGTAAACGACACACGTTATTGCAATGGCTATGGCAAGTAACGCTGTTATCCCTATGCCGATTCCAAGACCCAAGGCTAGGTCAGTAGTACTATCTGCAACACAAGTGCGCAAGCTTTAACATCATAATATTATCTGACAATAATATCTTTTACAAGATTTAAAATAATATTATATG
Source organism: Sinonovacula constricta (assembly GCA_007844125.1). Lineage (NCBI taxonomy): Eukaryota > Metazoa > Mollusca > Bivalvia > Cardiida > Solecurtidae > Sinonovacula > Sinonovacula constricta. The sequence continues at coordinate 53,940,550 of CM017564.1, read as the reverse complement.
AACAGTGTAGTGGTTTCCGAAAACAGCATCTAAACTCAAACAATAATAAGAAAACATATCTATTTAATACTGACCATGCAGAATAGCAAAACTACAATTTACTGAAAATTAATAAAAGTTGGTGTTTGAATAACAATGCAACTAATTTTGCTTTTTTTATTTTGTGCTTTCTTTTGTATGCAGAAGTATAAATGACTAAGTTATAGTAATTAGTGTACCTTCCCCCAAAAATCATGCATACCAATATCAATGTCTCTAACTCACATATTTTCTGACAAGAAGAATAGTATAAATAAGCTTTATCTGGAAAATGGCCACGCCCCTGGCAGTCATTTTTGATGGATCAAAATAAATTGAACAATCTTAATATTGTACATAATCCCAAGTAACAGATATTCCAAATATCACGGCTTTGACCAAAATCAATATAGCCATAAATAGAAAATGCCACGCACCTGGCAGCCATGTTTTTGACTGATCAACATTCTTTTAACAAATTTTTGTTCGCCCTGCCTGCTGCAGTTTCAGAGGAAGTTTAATTGAATTTAGACCATGGTTTCAGAGGAGTTGTTGTTTAAAGAATGCTGACAGATGCATAATGCACGTTGTAGGGCGATCACAATACCTTACCCTGAGCATATTTTCAGGCGAGCTAAAACATCACTTTAAGGATGGTTATAACTAAATCCCATTTTGTTCAAGTAGTAACTTATTAACCCAATCTGCACTCAGTCATCAAACCAAAAGCACAAACAAGTTGAGCTTCCTGTTTTGGGTCAATTTCACAATCATCAGCAAAAGTATATTAAAATTTTCCCTATTATGTGGTAACTGTCTAATTACAGGCATTAGCAAAGTAAGTGATGCAGCCATTCTTGTCCAAATCAGTATGTCCTTCTGACACAAACACAATCAAGAGGTCCATGATGATCGCTCACCTTTGCTTACAGTAATCTTTCAAATTTCAACATAAGACTAAGTGTACACAATTGTGCTTTTTTTGACATCTAGAGGTCACAAGTTGTTTAGCAAACCTTTGCACACATTAACCAATCAAGATGTTCATGCTCACAATGATTCTGATAAAAGTTCTTTTAAAATATGTCCAAAAATTACCTTAGGGTGTTCACATGTTTGTTAAATTATTTGACATGTGACATACTTTTTTTTATCATGCATGACCCTGTCGTTAACACTTAATCAAGATTTCATGCAAAGATTCTGGCAAACTTGGACTAAGACTAGGCCATAAATGTGGCCTCAAGGTTGTTTACATGGTTGTTCTAGGATGTTACCAACTTTTGAACCCACACGAATCATTTATGAACACATCCAAGAGTTCAGGCAAACGACAATGTCACCCAGTGTCGTGAAGATGGGACCATAAGTTTTTTCCCTTAAAATTGACCTAGTGAACTACCAATGGACACAATGTGACCCAGTAACAAAACTATTTAATGAAGACAAACAATCTGACCAAGATTGGTGAGAATCGGTTCTAAACTGTAGTCATTTGAGTGTTCACATGCAGATATTTGAGGTCAAACGACAGACAGCAGACAAAGGCTATCTCAAAATGTCATCCTGAGTGGTAATAATCAGTTTCAAGACCTTAAAGACCAATGTAACCAGGATGTGTTTGTGTGTTTTTGTGTTGTATTGTCATTGCATGTTTCATGTTGTCCATGTACATTGTTCTACCCTGTGGTGTTCTATATACAAATACCGTTAAAGCGTCATGGTCAGTGAGTGAGATGGTTTTAAACCGGTTTGTCTGGTGTGTGAGTTGTTTTTACTTACAACAGATTTCCCGCCTTTTCCCCTTTAACATTCATTCTGCTATTGAATCCCTTCACCGGAAGCATCCCCATTGATCACTCGATATGTAAAGACACTAAATCTTTACAAGATATATAAGATGGACTAGCAAATTTGTTAGCCCTTTAATGAAGACCCTACATCATTAAAAAACAAATGTGGCTTTTACTTTCCATTGTTCGAGAGGTTACACTAATCATACCTTTTTCATCAGGTTTCCGAGGAGCCTCTGAAAATTTAAGAAAAATCAAGTAAAATTTGACACATTATTGATATGCTATGGAGCCATAATACATGCAGTACTACATGTATCAAGCTTGGAGTCAGAGTTCCACTTTTTGTTATTCTGTATCTAGGACAAAGTTGTGCTGATATCAATTACACAAATAAGGCACTATCGCACATCGACCAATAATTTTGCTTATTTTTTACATTAATACATAATAAGAGAAAGATAAATGATACATCACATAAATGTTTTGAAAAAGCCCTGGGACAGATTAACGCATTGAACGCATTAAAATCTAGATCTATTATCCTAACATATTTTATGCCAGCATATATATTTGCAAACTACGCCAACTAGGTCAAGGCTGCTGTAATAATGTAATACTAGACTTAAATTCTTACATCTTTCCATATTATTATAAGTAATTATTTAATACAATGAGGATGCTTACCTATGCAGTCTGAGTTTAGCCAGGATCCTGAGGTATTGGTATAGTATCCTGGCTCACAGCTGACACATTGGGTCTGTCCTGTTAGCTCCTGGTACGATCCTTCGGCACAATAGACACAAAACCCATGGCTGGCGTCATAGTATGAACCCGCTGCACATGGAACTAGAGGAGAAAATCTTATGGTTATTTATATTCTTGAAAACTGAAGACAGATATTTCTTAACAAATCTTAAAATTTCTTTAAGAGAGCCTATTATAAGTTTAAGAAAATGTCACTTAAAGAATCTTCGGATGTTTGAAGAAAGGTAACAAATGTGATGCAGCAAACTCCTATATCATCTTCGGATGCATAAAGAAAGTTAAAACAGAGATGTGTTTATTTTATAATCTTATATATTTTTTGATGTAGTGTTCTATACCACAGTGGTTATCTTCTGGTGTTTGCATAGTTCCAAATGGACATTCAACCACGCCATCCACGGCTGTATTACTCATGTCTACAGCATACGTCACACCATCGATGGTTAGGTCAGGGTCTGAGACCAGAGTGTTGAATGTGTTCCTGGCATCGTCAACGACCTCCATCATAAACGCTGATGTATTTAATCCTTTGAAATAGGAAATGTAAATATACATATTTTACTTACATTTCAGTCTGAAATGAAGCCCATGCATACAGGAATATGAACAGCACAGTCACATCAAAGAAGCATGTATAACTAAACAATACACATACAAAAAGATATTTGTATGAAACTACTGTTAAAACATCCATTAGTTTAGCAATAAATAACAAAATATTGTGACAGGGACAAAGGTGGTCAATTGTTTACCATCTCCAATCTATAACACGCCCAACTTCCAGGCGCTAGGAACCTTTTTAGTGTTTAGCCTGTTCAGCAAAGAACTGCACTAAAATGTATTCCTATATAACAGCGAAAGACATTAAATCCAACAAGAGAAGTATTTTGCGAACTTATTATGTGACTAACTTCATCTGACAGTAATAAATATGCACTAAATTAGAAAGTTAAAAAAACTTTGATTAATAAAGTATTTTGTTGTTTTTATGCCAATACAATAAACCAGTTGATATATGCCTCAGCTAGTAAAATAGAACTAGCTTCAAAAGTTTAGTTTCCTAGACAGGTAGCATTTTAATGTGTTTTTCTTAAGTTTTGGCCTTCTAGATTATTGACTCAACAAATTTAAATATTCATATTAATTATTCAAAAAATGATTTTGAATTTGAATTTGCAAAAAAGGATGGCTGAAAAGTATGTCTGTACAATTCAAATAAAATAATATACGGTGATACATTTATGCACAACTGATATCACATAATATACAAGCCAATGTCCCATGCCAGAGATAAAATTAAAAAATTAAATTACAACTTGTAAGCATCTGATATATAAAGTAATACTTACCCTTTGAAATTATAATTAACTAACTAGTATATCATTATATTGATCCACAATACAAGTTAATTTGTACATGGACAAGTGACAGATGTATTTTGACAGAGACGCATATGACCAATTATGTTACCAGCAATCAATACAGGCACTGCAATACTGAAGTGCACTTACCATCACTAGCTGTCATTATTAAAAGTGCACTTACCATCACCAGCTGTCATTATTAAAGTGCACTTACCATTACTAGCTGTAATATTATTAAAGTACACTTACCATCACTGGCTGCCATATTATTAAAGTGCATTTACCATCACTAGCTGTTATTATTGAAGTGCTCTTACCATCACTAGCTGTCATATTATTAAAGTGCACTTACCATCACTAACTGTCATTATTGAAGTGCTTATACCATCACTAGTGTCATATTATTAAAGCGCATTTAGCATCACTAGCAGTCATTATTGAAGTGCACTTACCACCACTAGCTGTCATATTATTAAATGCACATACCATCACTAGCTGTCATATTATCAAAGTGCACTTACCATCTCTGTCATTTTATTAAAGTGCACTTACAATCACTAGCAGCCATATTATCAAAGTGCACTTACCATCACTAGCTGTCATATTAAGTTCAATAGTGATGATAAGTGTGGAACTTTCATCGGTGCTTCTTCTTCGTCTTCGTGTTGTCGCGCAGTCTAAAAATGTGGAAAGGGTACTCTCAGAAAATTGAGAAATAGTATGAAATTTGAAATAATTTATTGATTCACGTTTTGAATAATCAAACAAAATTGCAATTTCTGTAAGATACTAATTCACGGTATAATGTATTTTATCTCAAACAAATCTTTGAATTGTACAATAAAAACTGTTATTTATCTAAAAAGCGCTGGGGACTTTGCGGCAAGTAGTGTATGTCATAATCAAATAGCTTCCATGTGGAGCTGGCTAAGTGATATAGATCTGGAATATTTGTAAACATCTGATCCATTGTACTTATCCGTATTTGACGATGATTGAAAAGAGCTTAAAGTGCTTTGGGGACGATAATGTTTTTATTTCAAAATCACCATTAATAATATCTACAAATCACAAGATAATCAGCTTAATTATCCACATTGTTAAGTTTAAATGCTCGCTTAAACAGACAAACAAGAACGCTTAACCTCCAAACAGCTCAAGTGTTGGTAACTAGATATTTCCCTCATTACTTGTTACAAAACACAAGCTACACTGCAGAGACTGAGCCTTTTTGTTCTTGCGTGATGCTTATAATGTAGTTCTAAATTATTTTAGTATCTAGCTTTTACAATATGTGACATGTATCTTAAATATAAAGAATGCCTATCACAACTTTTGTTTAAAACCATGAAGCGAGACAGCCAAAAGAAAGAAAGAAAAATTTTTATTCAAAAGGAATCTGTGTATACCTTTCAGGGTTGTACTGACGAGGCAGTTTGATTTCTGGACACATGGTGTATTTGCCACCTTACTGTTAACTGCGGCATTCGCCTTTTTCTCTTGGCTACATGACATCGCAGGGCTAACAGTTGTCTCTGTGCTCCCAGACACTTTCGTCGGAAGCGCCTCAGCTAGAAGATAAAACACATATAACTGAATAAGACTTTAAATTTATACTATATACTACACGTACTCCACCTTTAGCTACACACATGATCATTTTTCTAAAGAAACATATGAAACAGAATAAAATCATTTTTACTACATCTCCTTGCTAAGTATAAGAAAAAATTGCAGTTTACTCTGCAGCAAATAGTACTGATCCTGATAAATTTCCTTAATAATTCTAATCGTGTGTTAACAAAACATGAAATGAGTGTATTTGTAGCTTTTTCCATTAAACAAGTGTTAAATTGTGTTCTTTGTTAACAGTTTCTGAAGTCAAAACATAATAAATCCTTATTTTCCAGATTTTAACTGGTCACCAAATCTTTCTCAAACCCATTCAGTATCAAACGTATCAGCAACTTTGCGTCACCAGTTTCTGTTCTTATACCATCTATCATTTCATCTAACCATAAATGCATATGATTAAAGTACTGTCCTTGAAACAAATGATGAACTAAATGTCAACTATATTATTTTTTTAATCAAAAATACTAGTCAAATCATCTATTAACTGTCGTATTGTAAAAGTGAATATACAATATACAGGGATAAAGTACAGGGTCCCGATAAAATAGGGATGTATGTGCTGACCCTTAAATAAACCAGTTGTCAGTCAGGGATGAAAGTTAAGTGATATTTCTTTGTGGCCTTGGACAATTCACCACATATTGATTTGCCATTTAATAGCCTCTAATTTATGTTTTAAACAATAAAATACGTTATCTGAAGCACGTGCCTAGCGACTGATAACCGATAAGTACTTAAAATTAAAGTGTTCTAAAAATACATTTCAAAAATTTGTCTTCATGTACAAGACATATCCTGTACCATAAATTATTAATACTAAATATTTTACAAATGTATAAAAAATATTAATTAATGTAACTTTATTCTGTGAAACTCATTTTAAACATTATTGAACAAACGTCAACCTTAAATCCAACGTGTATATAGCTTGCTCAAAAATAAACTCAGCTTAACCCACATGATTGAAAATGCCTAAGTCATGGTGTTAAATGCCTAAGTCTGGGTGTGTTTTTTTTTTGGTTATGACTAAGTATTAAGGAATGATTGATAAATCTATTGCTCAGAACATTTGGATTTATTAGAGAACATATCAACATAAGTTTTTGGTGTACTTCCTACATTATCTTCAAACTAAAGACTGCTACTTCGCAATGGCGTCTTGGAGAACTGACAGGTTTTCACTTCTTTGAAAAGCGGCAGGTGAAAGAATATAAACATTAATCTTGAAATACAGGAGTGCAGCTTGTTCATGAAGGCAGGAACTTGGCACCTAATGAATTTATGCAAGTGACTTTTATGAAATGGAAAGAAAAATGCAGTGATTAAACTTATCAAATCAATGCAATGACAGATATGATATGTAAAACATAAGTTCACTTTACATTTGCTGACAAAATAGTCAGAAAAAAGCGAGTATATTTGTGATTTCACAGAAGTATACACATATTGTGCATGAAAAGTAAAAAAAATAAATAAGAGCAGCAAGATCCTGCATCAACTGTTTAGCAGGAGACATAAACTTTATTTAAGGCAATAAAAAATGAACGAATCGTTTGACATACGTGCACATGATGGTACTTCAACGACCTGGTTCCATTTGTAGTTTGTGTTCGGTCCGCATGAGTAGTTGGTAAAAAGCAAACTTCCGTTGGCCACCATGAAACCGTCCTGACAACGTAGTTCACATCTACGTTCATCATCCACGTCAGTACACGATATGGATATTCCAGATCTCTCTGGCAGTTTGGAGCATTCTTGCATGAAGAAGTCAAGGTATTTATTAAGAAATAGTTCACACCTATTAAACTGAACATTTTTTAATAATTGTATTGACAAGTTTCCACATATTGACGAAAAATCTTTATTGTTTATAAACACCTTTTATTACGTATTTTACAATTCATACGTGCATATATTTTACTAATTGTGAAAGTCTATCGACCCGGTCCATAAAAAGTCGGACCGGTAATAGTGACAGGGTATGCAGAGCAGTGGTTCATCTTCGTTCTACATTGATAGGTTGTGTATTTATTACTAATCATCAAAGTCAATAGACCCAGTACATAATAGTGACCGGATGTGCTGAGTAGCGGTTCCTCATCGATCTACACTAATAATAATGGACCGCTGAGTGAGCAATGATAATTATAAAATTGAGCCTATTCACAAAGTGTATTGTGCAATGAAAATACTATGTACATAATTATTCAAAATGCATGTACAGTTTAACTTAATCATTTGTTACATTTACTAGTTTACCTTTTAGAAAGATATTCATACTCTATACATGTAAAAAGTTTCTTAAATATTTCTTGCAGACTCTTTTAAGAGTGGATTAATCGTGTAACATTTGAACATTGCTAACTTTTCTGTATGTTAAACTGACGTGGACAATGCCTCTGTATAAAAAATCCGTATTTAATCTATACTTAAGTTAATTACATAGAGCATTCTCCAATCAGAAACTTTTACGTATTATATTGTGCTCGACCTACTTTAAATAAAGCCTTATAGAAGAGCATATTTTTTTATATTTTATGTATGCTTTCTACCACAAAACTTGTTTGCAATTTATTTATGTTAAAATTAACAAAATTAAATAAGAGCTAATTTCCTTATTTTAATTATGTTCAGCGTACGTGGCCACCCGTGCTATTAAAACATTTCTGTATTAAAAATTATGTTCAATTTTTGTAGTTTGTGTATGTTTGACTTACGCGGACAATTCTTATCATTGCATCTTTTCGTCTGGGACGTTTCTCCCTCACAAGGTGTCGCCTCAGTGCCTAGGCCGCATGTCCTTGTTCGCTCCTTAATGCCTCCCCCACATGATGCGCTACAGTCTCCCCATGCCTCCCACGGGTCCCAGTCACTTTCATCTGCATAATAAATATATACTTTGTCTGTCTGTCTGCCTTCCTGCCTTTCTGTCCGTCTCTCTGTTTGTCTGTCTCTCTGTGTCTGTCCGCTCTCTGTCTATCTGTCTGTCTCTCTTTCACTCCAGTCTCCGCATGCCTCCAATGGGTCCCATTCACTGTCATCTGTAGATGAAACATATACTCTCTCTCTCCCTCTCTGTCTATCTATCTCTCTTTCTCTATCTCTCTGAGGATGTACTTATCTTAAATATGCAGAAGAAACAAAGGCAAGTAGTCCCTAGCCCTGCAGAAGAATTCAGTTAACATGCATAACATAAATATATTTTTAAACAATAAAAAAACCTGTTATTATTTTACAAATGTCAATAAGTACCTGGCTCTATATCACATGTGTCCCCTGAATATCCCGCTATACATGTACAGGTGAAATTGCCATCTACCACGGTGCAGACACCTTCGTTGAGGCAGGGGTTGGGCAAGCAGGGGTCAGGGGGCGTCAGGCACAAGTCACCGCTATATCCATGGTTACAGTGACAACGGAAACTCTCACCCTGTTTGATGCAGTCATGGTCAGCACCACATTCGTTGTTCTGACAAACATCTGACAAAGAATAAGATTGTCTTGAATGTATCTATTCTTTCTTTCACATTAAGACAAATAAACACTTTAGAACAATATTGGCCATTTTTATAAAAAAAATACAGCTTTTAGACACTGTTAAAATAATTTTTTAACCTTAATTACCTCAATAAGATACCTTTAAGACATTTTGCCCTGCTTTTTGAAAAAGTGTTTCTACTTTTTGAAAACAATCCAGAGCATCAAAAGGAAAAGTTGTTTAATATCATCATTACGTAATATTTAATCTATGGTAATAAATAACTGCACTTCATAAATATATAAAAGATATTGTTTTTTCTTGTGTAAGATGGATTTTTTAATCTAATGGTCAGAGAAATATTAATTTCAGGGGTTGCGTAGTCAAAGGTGTTCAAAATATTTTTATATATCATGCAGATAACTCTATTTTGAAAATATAAAAAATGTAAATGTTTCAATTCCACATTAGATGTCATATTTTCAGCATGTTGCACTCCAATATTAAAGTTTATTTTTTCATTTTCTTTTAAAATGACATCCTACACTCAATTAATTGAGACATCAACTTATATATTTAAAATGTAGAGGTAATTAGGCACTGAAATATCATAATATTCTGTATCAGTGGTTCAAGGTCAAGTGATATTTTTTCATGTAACCTGGCAGCTATTTTTCCATCAGCTCAAAAAGAAATACACTACAATTAAGGGGGGGGGGCTGACTTGAAACTCCTCAGCCCCTCAAGTCCAGGTCTGGGCGAGACTTTCATGAGGGCAGGTTTTCCAGCTTAGCTGTGGTGCACCGGTGGTTCTAGCCAGCTATAAGTCTGAGGTCTTTCTTCACCAGTAATTAGCAGCTAGATGTCACCAAATGACCATAATTGTGTCGGTGCGATGTAACAGAAGACAAAACCAACAAACATTGCAATGAAGTTTGTGACTGGCTGTGCAATACTGGTATATTTTGCTTTGCTTTTGGATCTTGTGCAAAAGTTTAAGTTTATTGAAAGACATGTCTTGTTCATTGAACTCGAGGTTTGTGAAAAGCAGGATGTCCCGCAAGTAGTTAGTTCCTACAACCTGTTATTTTCACAGTGATGTCATTTCACTGATAAACCATGATATTTTACATGGATACAGTGGAGGAAATGGGGGATGAAATCACACACACACAACCCACCCCCACCTCCCCCCGCCCTCCACCCACCACGACCAGCAACCAGATAAAAGAGTATGAGTTCAAACACATACATGTAAGCTTAAAACACTAAGTTTTTAAAGTAAATTTTGTCTGTTGACTGCTAAGGTTGAAGTTAGGGTCCCTGACTGTGTATATATGTATAGTATTTTCTGCAATAAAGTTGAACTGATCTTGATTCATACACACACCCTTCCCCCTCCACAAACATACCAAAATTTTCTGGATCTGCCGTTGCTATGACCCATATACATATTTAATTTGTTCTTTTTTAATATTCAAATATAACAATTAGTTAAGTCTATTGTTGATGTCTGCAAACTTCCTTAATATTATCATCTTTCATATGGAATTGTTATGAGAATTTTGTGCACTGAAACATGCAGTAATAATAAAGCAAATATTAACAGAATATAATTACCTGAGCAAGTTATCGTGCAAGTCTCAGTTCCTATGACATTACCATCACAGGCCTGTCCACCGTCACTAGGGGCAGGGTTATCACATGCCCTTGACCTGTCACGCTGACCTTCACCACAAGTGACGCTACATTGTGACCACTCGCTCCAGTCACTCCAGCCACCGTTAACTGAAAACAATATCAAATGCCAATGAGGCAAGATAATAAAATTAAAAAAAACTTTAATCGTCTCCAACACAATTGCCAGACATGGTAGACCACAAAAAAATTGAGACTGGAGGACATGCAGCAAATGAATGACCGCAAAGCTGTGCGTTGCTGCAAAGAAAGAGCCTAAGGAAAAATTGCGAAAAAATAGTGTATATGTGTACGTGTGTACATATAGGTATGTACGTACGTATGTAAGTATTTAACAGATAAGGCTAAAGAATGTAATATTCTAACATATGTTATTGTTGTTTATGATGCCTAATATTGTAATGATAGTGATTCGTATCTTAAATATTTGTTATTGATATACATGTCAATAAATTAATCTTTTACTTATTAAAATGGACAAATATAATCTTTAAAAGCTAGTAACAAACAGTTACAACCAATAAGTGTAATACTTTCAGTGAAGGATAATGACAATGTTAGACATCCCAAAAGATCCTTGCATTAAAAAAAAATATAAGAAAAAATTCGTCCATACTTTTATTATTTTATACACTTTGTCACATTTGCTTTATTCTACAATGACAAAATAAAAAAAGCAGTACTTACCAACTACAATTTCAACTTCACACCGTGACCCACTGAATCCTGCATCACAGGTACATTGTTGCTGCCCCGTTGCTGTAGTAAAACACTGACCATTCACACAGTTACACACCTGCTCACTGCACGTGGATCCCGTGAACCCTTCATTACACAGACAAATATACGTGTCTGCTCCAGAGACGCAGCTATGTGCTCCGCATGGTGAGGATGCACAATGATCCTCTGGTAAAAGGAAGAGTTATCCATTTATTTTATTCACTACTGCAAAATACTAAGTTGGTAATGTGATGTTTATCTTGTAACAATTTGAGCTAGTTCAATTTTCAGTATTTGAATGGTCAGCTGTACATGTTTCTATCGTATTGTACAGTTGTTGATAGTTTAGTTTATTACTAGTTATTTTGTCTGTTTATTAGTTCATTTGATCTATTTTAAATCCAGGTGCAGGTGCTTACTGTTAGTTGTATCCCTTTTTTATTTAGACTGTTTCTTTGATAACAAAAATCAGGAAGAGCGAGGTTGGAGTGCTCCACAATTTAAACCAGGTTTATGCACCCCAGTAATTTCTTTTTGTTTGTTATGTCTCGTCTTTGTGTTTGTTGTCACATTTACATTTACCCTGTTTTCTTTAGTCTAGAGGTACTTTAGATTTAAATATATGTTGTTATTTTGATAGGACATTTTCTTATTTACCTATTTAGTATTTAATTAGAGATATACAACAAACATATTCTTAAATTATTATGATGTTTGTTAGATAAAAGCTCGATAAAAAGTTCAATTCATGGCTGAAAGATATGTTTCCAATTGAGTTACATATATCTTAACAAATAGCATTTAACAGAAACAGGAAAAGCATGTAAACAAAGCTCGACTGATCGTTCCAAGGCGGTAACTGATGGTTTTACTTTATGTGTGTTATGTCTCGTCTCTGTGTTTATTTGTTTTTCACATTTGCATTTACCTTGTTTGCCTTTGTCTACTGGTAGATAAAATTTAAATATCTGTTAAAGTTTTGATAGGACCTTTTCTTATTTACCTATTTATAATTCTCCTCTGATAAGGTATTTGTCGACATAATATTTGCCTTACATATTATATATATGCAAATGACTTCCAATTTACCTGTACAAGGAGCCTGGTTGCATGGTTTCTCTTCTGTGGCCCTACAGAAGTCTGTGTCTAGAGGGGGTATACACGATCTCTGGCGAGTAGACTGTCCTCCACTGCATGAAGCTGTGCAGGCACCCCAATCAGACCAAATGCTGACGAATGTTATCGCTAAATACAGTTAGAAAAAATGTGTCAACACTTCTTTCTGGTGTTTGCCTAGCAATTATTGTCTTCTATATAAAAACTTGACATACACGATTGGTTTTGTCTAAAATTTATATGTATTTTGTTAGGAACCCATTTCTAAATGTTGTAATGGTATGAGCATGTAATTTTATATGACATGAGAACTATGTTTGTTTTGAATATAACATGCACAATTTTATACTATTATTTCTTCAGCAACACTTTTGTGCTCTTTTATCTTATAATTAATTTTGTTCTCCATTTTTTATATTGTTGTTGTCCTTGTATGTCTTATATCCAATAAATGTTTTGTATACTTTTATAACAGGTAGGACCACTATTATTGCTCTCAAATATATTAATTGAACAGCACTGCTGTTCGTTTATGTTTTAAAAGTATCAATAATTATGCTGTCTTAATAGTTTGTATAAGTAATATAAAGAATAATATGACAATTTATCGAAACAAAACAAAAATGGAATTCGACTTTATTACCATGTTTTAACAAAGGAGCATGGACATTTGAAACACACTTTCTGTCATGTGATATGTATCCTGATATCGTATGCATGTTGAGACTATTCAATTTCAAAACATTTTGTTGTATTGCACATCTCTAGTAGGAGTAAGTCTTTTTAAATCATTCAAGGTTAATTTACCCAGCGCAGCAGACACGCAGCTGTCAAACGACACCATTGCTTATGTTTTGTGCGAACAACAACTTAGGCATATTTTTCTTCCGACTTTCCGCGAACAAAACGATCTTGTTTAAAGTAAGTATCATTGCACCAGATACATCCGAGAGATGACTTCCCAAGGACGGCATTACCCGAGGAGTTCCGATTGTAAGTAGCTGTTCTGTGAGACATTTTTTAGAGAAAAGAACCAAGTATTCCACTGTTAACGGTGAAGCTTACAACAATAAAGTGAACGCTTGCAATTACAAAAGAGGGTAGCAGGCATTATTAAGAATTCACAGCTGTTTAGGTGAGGCCATGTTTAACAAAATAAAACGAGTTTGCCGATGTTAACAATGCAAGTTGTTATTATAGATGTAGTAGACAACAAGGGAGAGAAAATAGCAGACGATAGTCTAGTTTCCAGCAGAGTTACGTTTCGTTTCTCTCACATGTTTATTATAATAAATCGAAAGAGTACTCGAGTGTTTAATTCCCATAAGAACCATGTTCTTGTTTAAAGCGCATGCTCTCTGTGGTGCGTTTGAATGTCTCACAACCGCGCTCTTTCTTGCTATATAAAAGGGGAGTACAAAATAAGCGTCTTCGTGACACAGAGCTTTGTGTCATTTAGACGTTCGCAAGAAAGTCGTCTGCAAAATATAATGAGCCGTGTGGTGTTTTGAAAAAAACAAAACGAACAAAACGCTTTTCTGTAATATTAACTAAATATTTTCTCCGTGTATTAATCATGAAGTCGGTAATGCTCCTGCTGATTGTGGTGATTATGGCAATGATAATGTTGTTGTTTATGATACTAATAAGGAGGAGGATGTCGATCATGAGGATGATGTGGTGGTTGTAGTTGTAAATATATTCATGAAAGCGGATGTTCATATATAAGAATACGTAGATATATGAATACATGTACATAAACAGATACAATAGGAAGCGATAAACACATTCGCTATGCATATTTGTACTTTTTTTCCAAACATAGTACAACAGGAATGAAATAAACAAACGCAATTCACTTCGAACCATATTGAATATGCAGGTTTAATTGTAAATTATTATTACTCATTTATAATGAAAAAAATATACTTGCATTTGCGTATAGGGAAGGTGCAATATGATAATTCATGTCTATATAGGCATACAATCAATGATTCAATCACACGCCACAAAGAAAGAACACAAGCACAATCTGGAAGAAAATGACTGTTAAATAAGGTAACATAAGCTGAAGCTTAGTCTCGTGTGCTTCTCTCCTCGGCAATGATCTTGAACGGTGGCGGCGATGACGTCAGTCCCGTAACCCCAATAACGTCGTAGTTTTCGTGCGCCACTTTCTTTAAATGAAAGTTCTGTAGGATACTTGCTACAGACATAAACAGCTGAGCACGGGCTATGGCCTCTCCAGGACACTTGCGCTGCCCTATTCCGAACGCAAATATCCGGTGTTCCTTTTCCCGATTCAGTGACCCGTCGGCTTTTAAAAACCTCTCCGGCCAGAACGTTTCTGGATTCTCCCAGAGATCTGGATCACAAGTGACTGAGTGGTAGTTTGTCAAAACTACAGTTCCCTTAAGAATTCGGAAACCCTTGAAATCACAATCGTTTAGTGTGTACTTCGGAAACCCTAAAGGAATGGGTAATTCCATGCGCATGACTTCCAGAATTATGGCATCAACCAACGGTAGCTTCTTCCTATCATCCATGGTGACTTGAGCTTGTCCAACAGCTTGATCAATCGCGGTTTGAGCCCTTTTCTGAACTACTTCATTTTTTACCAAGAACAGATAAATCCACAACAATGTGGTAGCAGTCGTGTCGAATGAAGCCGCCATCAATTCCGGCAGGCAAAACAAAAGAGTTTGTCGACTCTCGGGAGTTTTGCATTCCACTCCTAAAAGAATGTCTGCAATGCCACGGGTTTGTTGTGGCCTATATGTATTTATCAATCTATCCACATTGTTAATCGTCAACCTTTCAAAATCTTTGTTGTGTTCTTTCAGTTTTTTATACATCCATGGTATTATCCATCTAAGAAATGGTAAAACATTCAATGGGTTACCATTGTGACAAAAATAAATAAAATTCTTTTCTATATCGATGATCTGTTTAAAATTATATTTCTCCTCCGTATATTTAAGGTTGACATCTTTGTCAAAGAGAAATCTATACCCAGCACACACCGACGCCAAATGCTGAGCATAATAAGGATCAAAAGGCTTGCCATCTTGCTTCATAAAGTCATTTATTAAATCTTCCTGTGACAACTCAAGGACGGTGTTCAGGTTAAATATCTTATCTGAATTTATAGTTCCAAGTGCTTTCACAATATGTTTCTTTTTCCACGACCAGTTTTCATCAACCCCATGTAAAGAAATACAATCTGGATAATAAAATTTTACTGAAAACGGTGGCCGGCCAGCAAATAAATCTTTCATCGTCAGCATAGCATCCTGGATGTTGTCCAGACCATTGATTACAACTGCAGGAAATCCCCCTAACGTCAGGGAAAATATGTCCCCATATTTTTGTCGCATGACCGTGAACGTTTTGTGCGGTTCTGGTCCCAACAAGTGAATGTTTCCAATTAACGGAAAGGCGAAAGGTCCAGGTGGTGAGTTTCGATTCTTCTTTGTTAATAAAAACAGCAGACTGAATAGTACCAAAAGAATCGCTAACACAACTGCGACCTCCATGATCAATACAATGTGTCACATACACTAACAATTCAGTCATTACGGCATTTGTTTAACCGTCCCAGTTTAGAGTCTGTTTATCTGTTTATCTTATCACCGCTTACGCTGAGAGCACATATACTGTCTGTTACATGTACAACTCTACCACGAGAGTGTTACATACACTGCAAGTATTTCTGAAGGACAAATGCATATGCCTGCGTATTTACACCGTATGTAAACATGCGAACATATTCAGGGTTGAAGACATGTACTTGTGTTTGAAGGAAGGCAGACTCGCAATGAAACATTCATTACTCCATACCAAACAATAAGTTGTTCCGATATTTCCTGAGCAACTAATTAGAAACTTATTTCATATTTTTTATTATACATAATCAAAACTAAACGACAGAACATATACCAGTCTACATTTCGAAAAAGCTGGTTTATATATTAATGAAGCACAATGCTTTGCGAAATGTGTGTGTTTTGTCAAATTATTTTAGTTTAAAGGTATCGGACAGTTTTGATAAAAGATTTGCTTTCTTAAATAAACAAATAAGTTCTTGTTACTTGAAAAGGTTACTCAAATTGTGGTTCATTAGTGCCTTAAATCTGTGTGAAAAGTGAAGGATAAATCCCCACTCGTTATTGCAAACGGGTGTTTCCCGTCTGAGCCATGTTGCAGAGATAGCTGTTTTTAAACTAACAAAACCACGTGGCCACTTACTTTTGAGATCACAATATATCGTTATCCTAGTATTCTGCTCCATTGTCGATATCAATTATTAGTGGAGATCACTTTCGTGCTTATTTATAGATTTGGAAAGAATGAACATTTTTAGTGATTTTCTTTCGCATTTTGTACTGGCTAAAAATATCGGCAGTGTTCAAAATCCTCTTTCCTTAGACTAGAGTATGAGTTTATGCAAAAATTATGCAAATAGTGGGACAATATTGTTACATGCATTTAATAGAGACAAACTGTTGGATAACATCTTTTAAGGTGGTATCTAACGGTTTTGACCAGATTTATATTCTGGAGCAACCCTAATTTATTGTTACCTGAAAAGATCATGCAAAATACTGTTTATTGATATCTTAAATCCATTGACATTTGCAGTATAACACTCTTCATTACAAACCTGTATTTCCTATATCAGCCACGCTACCCACTTAGCTATTTCTTAGCTTAGAAAACCACATGACCACTTACGTTTGAGATCAAGTAACATGATCATCCTATTATGATCCTCTTCAGTTCTGAGGTCGATATCTATTTATAAATAAATCCCTGTCATGCTTATTTATAGATTTGGAAATAAAAGACATTTAAAGCGATAGATGGTTAGATACATATATATAAGATTTTTACTGTTTAACAATTGGGGTAATGTTATTAACAACTAAAGTATAAGTTAAAGGAGCAAATATGCACAATGTTCCCCAAAAAGTGTAATGGCAATATACGTTGTAATGTTTTTGTTTAGACGAGCTTTCAATGTATGTATGTTTGTATTTTACAGCTTGGAGCAAGAGATATATGAAATCAAGCCAACTTTAATTAATACATTACATTATAATAATTAAGGTTATAACATATATATTTGCAGAATATTAAAACATAAATTCATATATTGTTCACTTCGAAGCTTAGTATTTATGTACACCAATTGATGCTAACTTAAGACTTGGGATTTGAATATACCCGGTATGTCACTTTAGTTCTTATTCAATGTTGTCCAGTCTCGCCTCGGCAATAATCTTGAACGGGGGCGTCGACGATGTCAGTCCCGGCACGCCAATGACGTCATAGTTTTCGCCAACCACTTTCTTTAAGTGAAATCTCTGAAGAATACTGGCAACAGCCACAAACATCTGAGCTCGTGCAACGGCCTCTCCGGGGCACTTCCGCTGCCCTATACCGAACGCAAATATCCTGTGTTCCTTTTCTCTATCCAGGGACCCATCGGCTTTCAAAAATCTCTCCGGCCAGAATGTTTCAGGATTTTTCCACAGAAGTGGATCACGATTGATAGAGTGGAAGTTTGTCAAAACGACCGTTCCCCTAGGAATTCGATAGCCTTTGAAATCACAATCCTTCGAAGCACATTTTGGAAGACCAAGTGGAATGGGCAATTCCATGCGCATAACTTCCAGAATTAAAGCATCTACTATCGGAAGTGTTTTTCTATCCTTCAACGTGACTTTTGATTGTCCGATTGTTTTGTCAATTGCGGACTGAACCCTCTTCTGAACTGCCTCATTTTTTACCAAGAACAAATAAATCCACAACAAAGTGGTAGCAGTCGTGTCAAATGAAGCCGCCATCAACTCAGGCAAGCACAAAAAAAGTTGTTGTCGAATCTCGGCGGTTTTGCAGTTTACTTCCTGAAAAATGTCTGCAGCACCGCGAATCTGCGATTGCTTTGTTTCTATCAGTTTGTTTACGTCGTGAACTGTCAACTGTATCAAGTCTTCGTTTAGAGCTAAAACCTTTTTGTAGCCCCATGGATATATCCACCTAAGCCATGGTATAACATTACATATATTCACAATACTTGTAAAATAGATGAAGTCCTTTTCTCGTTCAACAAGGAGTTTGAAATTAAAATTGCCGTCAGCGTATCTGAGGTTGACATCTTTGTTAAAGAGAAATCTATAACCAGCACACACCGACGCCAAATGCTGAGCATCGTAAGGATCAAAAGGCTTACCATCCTGCTTCATAAAGTCACTCACTAAATCTTCCTGTGTCAATTCAAGGACTGTGTTCAGGTTAAATGTCTTATCAGAATTCAAAGTTCCAAGTGCTTTCACGATATGCTTCTTTCGCCAAGACACGTCATTGCGCATATCATGGAAAGCGACTCCGACAGGATTAAGGACATTGGCGAAAAAATGACTCCGATCAGCAAATGAATCTTTCATCGTCAGCAAAGCATCCTGGATGTTGTCCATACCATTGATTACGATTGCAGGAAATCCCCCTAACTTCAGCGAAAATATGTCTCCATACTTCTGTCGCATGGCGTGGAAGGTTTTATGTGGTTCTGGCCCAAGCTGATGCACGTTTCCAATCAGTGGAAAGGCGAAAGGTCCAGGCGGAAAGTTCCGGCGGTTCCGTTTCAATATGAAAAGCAGACTGAGCACGCCGAGGATAAGCCCTGATACTACCAATGTTGTGTCCCCAAACATTTTGGACAAACTTATCAAGCTTAACCTCCACACGAAAATCCTTTACACCGTATAACAATAGTCAAACACACACGATGTACTCTGTATCTGACGGCAAATCTAGAATAGAGAAACGTTATAGCTGTTATCGTCTGGTCGTGGTGTAAACACTTTACATAGTATAAACAGTTCACCAATACTCAGGTAAAAGCCGTGCACAATGTGTCGATCATGTATGTTACAAGTTAGATGATTTTTTATTCTCATGCAGCCAAATAAATGAGTGTTACCTGAAAATATCATGCGAAGTGTTGTTTATTTGCGCCCTAAATACAATGAAATGTCAGGCCTAGCGTTTAACTTGCCATTGCACAACTGTTTTTAACCCTAGAAAACCTCTGGATAACTTACTTTTGAGATTACTTTGCATAATCATCCGGGTAATCAGCTCTGACGTGGATATCTATCTACCTGATACCCTCCGTGTGCTTATTGACAGATAAATAATGGACATTTACAGCGATATATTTCCCGATAAGAACTGCATAAAAATCGAGATTATGTTATAAACACCGCTCACTTAAACTTAAGTATATGTCTTTCATCAAATATTCACAAATTCCCATTAACAGGGTCGGGTTGTTGTTTAACACCAACATCAGCGATCTTCCTCCACTCGTCTGTCAACATTTTCAAGCGACATCTCCTCTGAAACCACTGAGCCAAATGCAGCAAGATTTTCTCAGAAGCTTAAAAAATTAGAACATCTTTTTGTCCATCGAAATCCGTCTAAAAACATGGCCGCCAGGGCCATAGCCATTTTTCAAATAAGGCTATATAGGAAAACTAAGAAAATATTGTCAAAAACTGCAAGTGCTCGAGCCTTGATATTTGGTATACATTTTCTCTGGGTGGCCCTGTATAAAGATGGTTTAAATAATCTGTTTCCATTTTGTTGTAGTTTGTTAAAGAAATAGTTTTACGACAGTTTTATATGACCAATTTGAAATTAAAACTAAATGACAGCATCTTATTTACTTAACAAGGTTTAGCATAATGGCGTAATTCTTTGACCCCACGTGACCCAAATACGAATCAAAGAATTTATGCTGACAAACGTTCTAACCAAGTTTGATGAAGAATGGGTAAAAACGTGTTTCTAACGGGTTTTTTCTTAAATGTGACCTACTTATTGACCCCACATCTTGCATTTACAAACTTAACCAAGATTTCAGACAGACAAACATTCTGACCACATTTGGTGAACGATTGGAGCATACATGTGGCCTCTATAGTGCTAACAAGGTTTTCTTATCTCAGATTCTACTACGTCATACTACTTCCGAAACCGCATGAAATGCGCGCCGAAGCGTGATATAAACCTCAGTGCGCTGTTCGCGTTCGTCGTATGTATTACGCGGTAGCAATAACCTTGGCTGATATAGCCTCTAAAATAAGTGTGCAAAAAAATCCTTTTGGGAAAGAAACAACGTGGTTGTTTCCCACTTATTCTTTCACGTATTTCTGTTTCATGAACAACGCCGATGGTCCGTTTACAATAGTTGCAATTTGTAGACAAATAAGACTCTAAGAGGTTTTGTTTCTTCTCGCACGTGGTGTAAAACTAACATGGCGGAGTCCATGCTTCAGTCAGGGTTTTATTCAAGTAAAGGGATTAACGAGGGAGGCTTCTGTCTCGGGAACCGATATGGGTTGTTCAAACTTCAGTCAGGGTTGCATTCTGGTAAAGGTAATAACGAGGCAGGTTCTGTCTCGGGAATCGATACGGGTTGTCCAAAACTACTTTTATTAGAAAATATTCCTCTAAACAGTCTGGATTGAAAACAGACGGAAAGAAGGCCGAAAAATAGAAATCATCACTTAACCCATCTCGAGAAACTTTGGTCATCCTTCGAGAGTTAAACACCAATGTAAAGAAACAAGGTGAGAAACTTGAGAAGCTAAACTAACGGGTAGATACTTTGTATGAAATGTGTGAAGTTGATGAAAACTTATATGTGTTATGTATCCAATATCTAGCCGTTTCCTGTTTCAAAGGTTTATCTGACAAATTCATGCATGTGGAAGAGGTTCGTTATGAAATAAATTTGATTTGGCATCTTTTGTCAATTCGTTCTTTCACAATGGCGTATCAAAAGAAAGGTTGATTGAAATGTGCGAAGACATGTAACGCCCATCAAACTGTGAAGCATTGACGATAACACAATGTGTTAACCCATGTATGTTGCGTCATCTCAAACCTCAAACCCAAACAGATGATGTTAAGATGCAACAGATTCAAAATTGCCTGATTAAATCGTCCATTAATATGGTCAAATTGTTAAAGGGTCTGAGTTGGACAAACAGTTCCTGGAGTGGGGAACGAATGTTGTTGCACTGATGTGTCACATGAATAAACTTATCAATAACAAGAGAAAGGAAACTCATCGGTGTGACTTAAATCCAAAGTTCTATCCTCTTACGTCCTTTACTCTGCCATATACAGATTTTTTATATTTTGACAATGGTGTTAACAAAAAATGAAGGACATACAAAACATGAACAAGACAGGAAAGATTGGACCAAGTGACATTCGATTTTTCAAAAAAAAACAGAGAAAGGGGCAAAAGAAGTAAAACAGGTGAATGAGTGGTAGGCTCAGATTTTTTGTTGAGGCATTGCAAAAAATGACAAATGATTCCTTAATTCTAGACACGGTAAATCATTGCAATTTAGAAATTGACGTTCAGGTGCCATCTAGATCATTCTTACTTTTCTCCCACAGAAAAATAGCCGTAAAGGAAAAGATATTTTAAACTTTTAGCAATGAAACTTATACAGAAAGTTTAACACTGTGATATGGGAGTTTATTTTAACAACTTTTCTTGTCCCCAAGACGACAGAACGTGAGTACAGATTGATTTTAAATTTTAAAAGACCTAAATGAGTTTATTCCATACCATCATTTTAAAATGGACACCTTTGAGTCCGCTTTAAAATTGGTCCAACCAGGTAGTCTTATGGCGTCAATGGACTTGAAGCATGCATATGTTTCTGTGCATATTGCAGAAAAACTCAAATAAAGCTTTTCAGTACAGTGCCTTGCCAAATTGAAATTCCTCTGCCACTAGAATTTTCACAAAGCTTTAAAACCAATATATGCTTCTCTGAGCGTTAGAGGTTTTTCAAATTCAGGATACATTGCTGTTGGGTGACACTTTTCTTGAGAGCAAGCAAAATATATAACAGACTGTTACTTTGATGGAAAGCCTAGGATTTGTGGTACTTTTATGTTTTGTCATAGACTAGTGAAAACGGTTGTTGTTCAGCCCAGTGAAAAAGCTGATGTTTTCATATTAGCATGTGGAGAGATGTATACACAGTCACAAGCTACGATTAGATCAGAAGCAATAGATCTTGAGTTGCCAGTTCCTCCACTGTACAATATGGCCGTTTGTTCTATCGAATAATTGAGCACCAAAAAATTATTGCATTGAAATATGCCAAGAATGATTATTCACAAAAATGGCTGTAACAGACAAATTGAGACTTGAACTAAGGTGGTGGATAGAAAATTGTGAAACTCAGGAAAGAGTTACAGATCATGGAAATCCAGATTTGTGCATGTCTGATGCATCTTTACTTGGATGGTCAGGTGAAATATTATGGTGATAAAGCTATTGGGGGAACGATGTCTGGTGCTGAAGCTTCCATGCATATCAATGTCTTAGAAATGATGGCTTTGAGTCAGCTCGTGCTTTTTGTCGCTCAAGGCAGAATTTGCATGTTCAGGTTTTTGTCAGACAATACTTGCTGTTGCACATCTTCAAAACATGAGTGGCATCAGAACAGTTGAATGCAAAAAAATTGTTAGATTTGCTTGTGTGGTGTATGCACAGAAAAAAAAATGGCTCTCCGCTAGTCATCTTCCAGAAAAACAGAACGTGGCTGACTTTGGCTCTCGGCATTTCACTGACAATGTAGAATGGCAGATAAATATAGATATTTTTCAAGACTTGTTTCAGTTTGTGGCCTACCAGAAATTGACATGTTTGCATCAAGACTTAATTGTCAAATAAGTCGATATGTTGCATGGAAACCAGATGCAGATGCTATTCATATTGATGCTTTTCAATGTGAATGGTCAGGAGAATTTTTTTTCTGTCCTTCTGTCTTTCAGTCAGCAGGACTTTCGCCAAGGACAATTGCGAGGTCATTATGATATAACAAATAGAGGTACGAAGTGACCCGTCCGAAGGTACGAATTGGCCGAAAAAAACATGTACGAATTGGCCCGAGGTACGACTCGACCGGAACCCCATATAACCACAGAAGAGATCACATGCCCTCCTAATTTGATTTCCCTCCCTTACCGACTATGGTGCAGTTTGGTTTTTTGCATATGGATATTACTTTGTGTATGGATATCCAGTTATTAAGCCAAAACCGTTGTTAGTTTTTTTGGCTAAAGTTGCTTAGAATTACTGAGGTTTATATCACGGTTCGGTGAGCATCTCAT
Organism: Sinonovacula constricta; assembly: GCA_007844125.1. Classification (NCBI taxonomy): domain Eukaryota; kingdom Metazoa; phylum Mollusca; class Bivalvia; order Cardiida; family Solecurtidae; genus Sinonovacula; species Sinonovacula constricta. The sequence goes on along the minus strand of CM017564.1, from coordinate 53,916,746 downwards.
GTGATCTCTTCAGTAGTTAGTGGCCTATTTATCGACTCCTTGTGACCCTTGCAAGATTTTCTGCATACAAAATTTCTGACTAAGTTTGGTAACGATTAGCTTATGAATGTTGCCTCAAGTGTGTACACTTGTGATGTCTTAGATTTACATAGGGACCTAGTTGAACTTTTAATACCCTCGACTCTGTTATGAACTCATCTAAGTTTTTGTGTAAACATTCTGCCCAAGGTAGGCGAAAGAGTGAGGCATAAAATTTTAATGTGCCTTCTAGTGTGTTCACTTACCCAAAATTCAGTACAAACATTCTGACAGTTTGGTACGGATTGGATCAAAACTGTAACCTCAACATCGTTCACAAGCAAATTGCTGACACCGCCCGCCGTAGATAGACAAAGTATGACGGACATGGTATTCTAGGATAACAGAAAATCTTACATTAAGCATGTTGTGCTCAGGTCAGCTGAAAATTTACCATGATAATTGCCATTGCTTCAGGATTGAAAGTACTGACTTTGGTTTAGTCCGAAACAGTGGCCTCTTGTAAAGGCTATCCAATGCTTTACTGATGGCACCAATGAGTAACAAAACACAATTTCAATACTGCTGGCATTTTATTAAGCAAAATTACAATGAGTACAACTTCCATATTGTTTTCACAGTACATGATAACATTTCAAGTCTTCTTATGACGAAAATTTTGAGGGAAACAATTTTTTTTAAAGAACCAATAGAAATGCAACTGTCACTGTGTTACTTATACAAAGAGAAATCTGACCAATCATGAAAACCAGTTGTTCGGGCTGATAAAAAATGAAGAAATCAGGGCGTTTGGTCAAAGGCAGGGGGAAAACACCAGCAAACTACATAAAGCCCAATAAAATGTTACAATAGTCAAAGAGTAAAGGACGGTCTGAAAAAAAATTCAGCCAAACTTCAAGCTGAATAACTTCTAACTTAAAAAAATGAATAATAAAACAATGAAAAAGTCACAAAATATAATTGACTGGTTGGCAGACTATTGATACATCTATTGGTCAAAACATCAAATGTAGAACTGGGTCTTGATTAAAATGTAAGTTCTCTTTTTGATGTAAATGCTGCATCACAGTTATGGTCATTAATCATAATGTCCAGATTTTATTGTTGTGGGTGGGGGAAGACACAAGTCTGGTTAAAACCTCCCATACACCACAATTTTGTACTCTCAAACATGCATACAATAAACCTCTATGCATACCCAATCTGATGTATGGAATGTTGTTTAACATTATGAGCGTCTTAACTGAACATAAAGTGTTAACATAAAGACTTTTTATGAACAATTACAAAAAAACACAGCTTTGAACCAATAAAGGTGTTATCACACATTCAGTTTTGACAACAATCTAGACTACAACGAATGTACAACGGACACCAATATTTCTAGCTGTGTTTGATACACATAATTTACTACAAAGTTTAACTTTTTGGTGTTGCTTAATGTTGCAGCTGAGTTTCAATTTCTGATTATATATTGTGCAAAAGAAGAAAATCCCAATTAAATAGTAAATACTTCAGATTGTTCACTTAAATTAGTGTTAGCTGAATATAAACAAACAGTCACTATGAATGAAGCACTATAAAAAGGATCCTTTAACACACTACAATTGCCCGAATAATACTGTTAACTTCCCTTAACATTACGATTAATAAAGTTAAAAAACGTTTTAGCGATACATGAAAACTAGAAAAAAAAGAAGAAATAATTAAGCTTAAGTAAGAGTTATTAGGTAAATATAAACCTGGTAAGTAAAATGAAACAAGTGGGCCATGATGCCCCTAAATCGCTCACCTGATGACACGGGCTTTTAGTAGGCTCAAATCTGGCATCAAGTAATTAAGAGTTATTTACTTTAGAAATCTTTGGTGAAATTTGTACCATTAGGGTTGCCAATGGGTTGATAACATTTTCTAAAATTTAACCAAGTAACCAACTTAATCCACATGACTCACTTCAAAATATATGTAAGATTTCACACTGGCAAACATGCTGGCCAGGTTTGGTGAAGATTGGGACATCAATGTGGCCTCTTAATGGTTTTCACTAGGTTTTTTCTAAAAAGCGACCTACTTTTTAACCCCACGTGACCCAATAATATACTCATCCAAGATTTGATGCAGACAAACAATCTGATCAAGTTTGGTGAAGATTAGGTTATGAATGTGGCCTCGAGTGTGTTCACAAGCTTTTTCTAAGATTTACCCTAGTGACCTACTTTTGACCTCACGTGTCCCAGTTATGAACTCATCCACGATTTCACGCAGGCAAACATTTTGATCAAGTTTGGTGAAGATTGGGCCATTAATGGGGCCTCTAATGTGTTCACAAGCTTTGTCTATGGTTTGACCTAGTGACCTTCTTTTTGACCCTACATGACCCAATCATGAACTCATCCAAGATTTCATGCAGACAAACATTCTGACCAAGTTTGATGACGATTGGATAAAAACTGTGGTGTCTAGTGTGTTCACAAGCTAAATGTTGACAACGGACGACGGACGAAGGGTATCACAAAAGCAACCCTTGTGCTCAGGTGAGTTAAAACATTAAAGATTGAAAAAAACATTCACCGATATATACTAGTAATCAGTTGAAATATACAATTATATAAATAGTGTAGACAAAAGATAATAATTCTGGTTACATATGAATTGCCAACGACCTCCTTAATTGATTGTTTTAATTATAAATCATCTTCCTTTAATCAATTAATCAATTGTGTTATTATGAGATTGCTTTTCTAATTGGGGGAGTGGTAATTATTGGCCATACTGGTAATTAAAGTTTCTATAAGGATTCTTCTTATCAAAAAGTTTTAAGTATAACTTGATTAAAAAAAAAGATCAAAATGCTATTTTAGGATATAAATTTATATACTACATGTACACCTATATAATAAGAGACATTTTTATATATATTGTTGTATTTTTTTTTGCTGAAAAAGGCATGACATAAGACATCTACAGAGTATGATACAAACAAACAACATTTTCAACACACAAAAACAACTAAGAAACAAACATTAATGTAACAATGCTTTTCCATGTAGATACTTTGTTGCTGTTGTTTTTTTGTTTCATCATGTAGTAATATGTATGCTGCAAAAATGGAAGCTTGGGGAAGAAATGGCTTGGAAAGTACTTATAAAGAAGGTTGTTTATTTTTGTTTTTAATCCAGAAATATTAAGATCAAAAATAATTACACAAATTGCAGTTCGCACTAGTTCTTCTACATGCTGATTTTGCAAGCATTCAGCAAAAAATTCCAACCAATAAAACAACCTCACTGTAAACTGCTAGCTTGCAATCTTCAATTGTTTTGGTTTCTTGTAGTTGGTTTTTGTTAAGTGTCATTTTTGTGTCTGTTTGTACGCTGATATTTTATTACAGTATGTGTACAATTGATATCAAAGAAAGTCAATTTCAACAAATGGACTACTCTTGAAGATGCATTTTGATTTGTGACTATATTGTATTTAGTTAGCTGATGTGCCATCTTTAGCTCTTCCAAGGTCTGTATTCACTCTGTCTTTTTATTCACAAGGAATATATATTTTTTTTTAACTATTGAAAAATGTTCACAACTAGTGTAAAGACTCTATTATACATATCTAAAGATGTAGAAAAGGTAAATCTAGCAGTGGCTATACAACATATCAAACTTATCCATTATTTATAAACCATATGCATGCATTAGTTAATTTTTGGTGTTCAAAAGTCATGCCATTAACTTATAAATGACCAATTAATCATAAATTCAGCCATAAAGACATTCAGGCATGGTTCTGTATGTAAAGACAACAACTACCTCATAGTCTCTAAATCATTATTAATATTATTGTGGAACTGGATAACGAGAGTATGCAATTGATGTGCATTCTGAGGATGAATGCAAAGATATTCAAAGTCAACGGTTTAGCAAGTTCCTTGCAGTTCAAGTCCTTTTTATGCATATAATTTACTCAAATTAAAAACCTAGCAGAAAATTATACCATAAACAGACATTTAAGACATGTTTTCTAAGCAGGTTTGGAATTACAATGAACAACAATGGAAACTTTGACTTGGTTTTTAGTTTCACGATGTGGATCGGGCAATAAGACCAAACTTTTCCGGCTGATAAAAGTTCTGTACCACACACTTGACCATGTCATCTAGTTCTTTTCTTGTGGCCTCTTTGTCCATCCTAGAAGTAAAAACAAATAAATAACTGTCATGGATTCATGGTCTGTTCTATTATAGAAAAAAAATGAAATCAGTGTCCCTTTTTAAATCAATTCAGTACCATTTATTTAAAATGATCTTGGATATATTGGTTAGTTGCTTAACTAACCCTTTCCTGCATGTATATGCCATTTTACGTCTGTACAAACCATTCACAATTGTATGCTATTTTATGCCTTTACAAACGATTCACAATCATTAGCAGAATCTGCATGACTAAGGGTTTATGTGTAGACTGGTTCAGCCTTAAATCTATAATTACAAGTTGAAAATACTTGTATTAAAAATCATTTTATCTCTTTTGAAGAAAAATAACCAAGTCAAGTAAATTCTCAAAATTACAGATGAACCATGAATAAAAGGGTTAAAAAAAACACCTAAAACTAACCTTTCAAAATATCATGTTAAATTGCACTAGAGAAGAATCAAGCTCTGATGTAGATCTGCAAAGCAGATCCTCAAGACAGAAATGAAAGGCAAGAGGCTTTACAATAAAATTTTTCATGCTTTAAGGTGAACAGGTGAGAAATACCAGTCACAAAAAAAAAATATTTTTTCTTCTGGCCCACCGTGAAATACCCACCGTGAAAAAATGGGATTATCATTTTCACCCTGGGTCCCAGGGGAGGTAATTAATAACAACTGGGGTAAGGCAAAAACAGGTGAATAAAAAAAGGTTTTAACAATTATATAAGCATGAAATAAAAGGAAAACTCATCAATTTTAGTGTATGATTGAATTTACTTTAACTCATGGCCATAGAAAAGTAATATTTTGCTGTGCCACTCCTGATAATGTATTTTTTTCTATGATCACTTATGAAATAAATACCCTTAATCACCAAAATTGACAAATATCCTCTATGTCTCTGACAAGGTAGGAGATTGGTGCTTAATGACTGAGAAGAAAGATAAAAAAAAACCTTTGTACTAAGATTCACAATTAAGAAGCAAAAAGCAGTACTCATGCATATGTTTATGGGCAAATTTCAAATACTCTAGAACATTAGTATATTGAGTAATTAGCTTCATAAACTATAATAAAAATGCTCTTATCAATAATATTAATTTTCGTCATATTTTGTTTTCTTTACTTTTTTATAATCATTATAAAAATGGTCCTCACCATGTAATATACATAAACATCAAAAAATAAACACTACATTTTAAAAGTGCTTGCAGCCAAGCAGTCAGACTCACAGACTAACAACTCCTCAGCTAGTACAGGATCTAGTCAATGAAAAAACTTAATTATGTGGAGTTCTTGAAGCCAATCAGCCTAAACCTCCAAGCTGTGTAATAATTATTTAGATTGTCAGACTACAAATGAAGTTCACTATGTACATGAAAAGTTCCAGGTACATACATACCCTACATACGAACATTTATATTCTTTACTTTTTCCTTTTTGTTACATTGGACAGACACAACTATGGTCATACCAGTAATGGACGTCAAGGGGCCAATTGTATAAACAATGGTTAAATTTTAACCAATGGTTTAAGTTGGTTTACCCGATACATTTTGGTTAACTTGCTGCTTAGCTATTGTATAAATATTTTTGTTAATTTAACCGTTTGCATTTTTAACCATTTTTGGTTAACTTTAACCATTCTGTCAGTGGTCTGTAAAAGTTATAACCAAAAATAAAAATGGCCACTCATTTAGCAGAACCAATAAGAATGTTGCATTGAGGGATACTTTGATTAATTTAACTTTGGGTTTAAATTAAAACAGTTTGGTTAAGTAACAAAACAATTAACTGCCTTTATACAAATGGATAACCACTTTGGTTAACTAACCAAGGAAGTTTAAGTTAACCAGTTGTTAGAAAATAACCAAATGTTAACATTAACCATTGTTTATACAATTGCATGCTGCTAGTTATTGAAGGTGGAGGAAGACCTGAGATATATGTGTGGGTGGAAGGACTGATGCACAGCAAGTCAGCTAAAAGACCTCCTCAAATAAAAGTTTTTTCCCTGAGAGGCTGGGGAGTAACAAGTCGGCAACTCTAACCGCTTGACCACTAACCTTCATACATATTCTTTTACATCGATGTCCCATTCTAATGTTGGGGTTTGATGTGATGCAGCTATCTGATCAAATGTTTCTAGGTAAGCATTAAATACTTGCAAAATTTGTAGGAAAAAAGTCTTGCTATGATGCAGTGAAAAAAATAGAGCAAATGAGAAAAAAAGAATAGGGAGCAAATGAAGAAAATAGGCAAAAAATAGGGAGAAGATGAAAAAGAAAGTTGGAAATAGGAGGGCCAACTTCACAGCCTGCATGTTCCACAAAGACGCCATAGGCCACACATATATTACCCTGTGCTGGGATCAGGCTTATGTTCAGAGTAGTATTTGATCTTGGGCTCTGTGCCACTCGTACGGATGGTCACCACACAGCCATTCTCAAATGTGAATGTGATCATGTGACTGGATTTGCTCACAGGAAGTTTCTAAAAACAGTATTTAAAATATCTTAAGAAAAAAAAATCACTCTTAAGAAAAACGGCTAAAATTCAATACTTTACAGCAAATGCTATAACTTAAAAACATAAATGTATCATTTACAAAGCCTACAATATTCATCAAAAACAACTATGATTTAAATAAACAATTACAATTTTATTCAACAGCACTACTATTTAACCTTAAAAAAAGCTACAATTTCCACATTATATCTGTCATGTTTTAATTTGTAAAACTTGCTTTTAACAGATTCTTATATATTTTGCTACAAGCATTGAAATAAAAGGTAAAAATCATAAACATCCTCAAAGTGTTCAGTTATTCAAGTCAAAGAATATTTAGATAAAGCTAGAATTGTAAAACCATGGCTTACAAATACCACACACCCACTCCCTATTTATAATCTCTCTATAATATGGTAACAAGAAACAAGATAATTTGGGTAGTGTAATGAATATTTTTTTCAATCAAGTTGTTTGTGTGTTAGTTTATTGGGTTAATTGTCCCACCAACAGTATTTCAGTTATCTGAAAACACTGTCCACTTGAAGCAGATTTTGTGCTGTCTTCACTGTATATAGCATGCCTTGAACACCTGGCATGATACCATACCCAGTCACATTATCCAGACACTGGGCCAACCAGTCAAGGAACCACCCTTATATCTGCTTGAGCATTAGCAAAGGAGCTATACCACTACCATTTCTTTCGACTTTGCAATGTTGCGGCCCGTGATCGAACATGGGGCCTCCTATACCTGCAGCCGACAATCTACTGATTGCGCTACCAGGTCCGGTACCCAATCAAGATAAATTTTCTTAATACATTACTATAAACTGCACACTATGGAACAGTTGATGAAGAGGACTTAAGTCAACTTTAATTTTGTTATGCCTTGTTACCAATCCAGTATCAGACTTTATAATATTGACAAATATTTCCAACTGATCAGGTAAGTGTTTATAATGTAATGTCATGACGTTTTCAACTTTACTTTGTCATTATTACTTTGTCTGGCTGAAATTAGGATGTATACATTTGCTTCACTATGCTGCTGTTGCAATGTTTGTAATTCTTTTTGCAATGGCTTGATACACAAGAACCTGTGATGTATTAGGCAAAACAATATAATGGAAAAGACTCTTACTGGCTTTCCATCAGGCTGACTGCTGTCTTTACCAGTTGTCAAGTCACGCACATACTTGATCTTGTAGGGTCCACAGGATTCTGGATACTAAAAAAACATAAGGCAGTCTACCTATATGATAATTGGAGACTTGTAAGCAAAGAGTATTGCATTACTGATAAACATAGACCTTTGAAAGCATAAAACTGATACATCAATCAAGAACATCAACAAAGAACATAGTCAGTCCTCTGTAAGCATAAATTGTTACATCAATTAAGATCACAGACCTCTGTCAGCATAAACTGTTACATCAATTAAGTCCCAAGACTTTTATAACCATAAACTGTTACATCAATTAAGATCACAGACTTCTGTAACCATAAACTGTTATTTCAATTAAGATCACAGACTTCTGTAAGCATAAACTGTTATATCAATTAAGATCACAGACTTCTGTAAGCATAAACTGCTCACAGACTTTTGTAAACATAAACTGTTACATCAATTAAAATCACAGACTTCTTTAAGCATAAACTGTTATATCAATTAGGATCACAGACTTATGTAAGCATTAACTGTTAGTTCAATTAAAATCACAGACTTCTTTAAGCATAAACTGTTATATCAATTAGGATCACAGACTTCAGTAAGCATAAACTGTTATATCAATTAAAATCACAGACTTTAGTAAGCATAAACTGTTACATCAATTAAAATCACACACTTCTGTAAGCATAAACTGTTATTTCAATTAAGATCACAGACTTCTGTAAGCATAAACTGTTATATCAATTAAGATCACAGACTTCAGTAAGCATAAACTGTTACATCAATTAAGATCACAGTATTCTGTAAGCATTAACTGTTATTTCAATTAAGATCGCAGACTTCTTAACATAAACTGTTACATTAATAAAGATCACAGACTTCTGTTAACAATTTTTTTTACAACAGTGATTATTCCCAGAAACAGTCTAACAAATTCAAATTTCTGTGTTGTTTGAAGATAAGAAAACAAGTTCTTTCAATTTTTTTAATGAAAATTCGAAAGTACAATAATCCCTCCAGAATGCCACTTTCTGGGTAGAGCCAGTACTCCAGTAGTGACTACTTGGAGCAGTGGACAGTAAATTGTCTTGCCCAAGGACTAACATTTCGAGGATTTGTAGGGATCAAAAATTATGTAAGTTAGACCAAAGTCTTTTTGTTGTAACTGATCATACATTGCCTGTGTTGTTGTAGTTTCTGATCTCATCAAACATTTTTTTGATTGTTGCCGGTTCGTGGCAGATGTAGTACGAGTTGCTGCAGATGTGATAACCATAGCTGTCCATAGGAAAAAAAACAGTTTTGAGTTGTGATGGAATATTGTCCTTACCTTGTTTTAATTTGTTACTGAAACAAAAGTATTTCTTAAATTCTTCTAATAATTACCAGCAAATGTAAATAAACACACTATGAAATATTCTGGGGTTAACTAAATTTGATGTGTCAGGGTTGTCATTAGGAGGCGGCTGGCGGCCGATTTGACCGCCTCAAATGAAAATCGGGCCGCCTCAAATTTGAAAAAGAAAAATGAAAATCTGTCAAGAGCATGCCTCCGGACCCCGCTAGCAACGCTTCTCGCCTTCGGCACTCGCATAGCCTAGCCTCCTCAAAAGTTAATTGAGCCTGCTCAAAATATTTCTAGTGACAATCCTGTGTGTAATACTATTTGCCTTCGCTGTGTGTGTTGTTTTTTATCAATGAAAACTTAACTATAATCAGAAACTATTTCACTAAAACCTTAATATTCAATTAACCAGGAGACTTCTTCAGTCACAAAATATTAATGCATTATCACCAAATTAAGATAAGTTCATGCTAATTGTGTTTGTCTTCCCACAAACAGTATTTCAGTTATTAGGAGACAGTGAATTTAAATACACAAAGAATTATGGTACCATTATGATACAAAGAAGCAAGAACTACAGTAGGTCCACAGAGAGCTGGATAGTCCAGATCTACACAATGTGCCAAGGCCTGATCAGTTTGGGGTTAGCAGTTTAAGGTCACACTAATATATTTATGGTAGTTCTGGTAACATCAAGCTGCTTTTGTGGATTAAGATCTTAGTATGAAATCTTAGGTAAAGCAAGAGATGTATGACAGGAAAAGCTGGAATGCATTCTCATATCAAAGATTGATCTGGCAGATTTTTGAACCCCACTACAGTGAGGACTGAGATGTCGTGGTCAAATTCTTTATACTTCCAATTCAGAGCATAAACATCACATAAACATCATTTAAACATTTATTGCTACATTCTTGCAAAGGCAAATAAGCAAAAATCTCATTAAATCTTACGTTTTGTAGATGGTATCTAGCCGTTGTAGCAGTGTCTCTCCTTTGCTGTACACATATGCGGACATTTCTGCACATACTGCTGCAGCTGAAACTCCATCTTTATCCAAGACAGATGAGCCACACATGAAACCAATGGCTTCTTCAAAGGCAAACAGAACAGTCTTCCCATCTTTAATGAGCTTATCTGCAATATTTCCCATCCATTTGAAGCCTGTCAGTGTCTCCTAAAAAAAATGATACAAGGGGCATTTAAAAATTTGCTCTAATAAGCAATTTCTAAACTAATTAATCTGATTATAAGGTTAATAGTCCCACCAACAGTATTTCAATTATTTAGAGACTGTGTCTACTTGAAGCAGATATAGTGCTTCCTTCATTGTGTATAGCATGCTGTGAACACCTGGCATGATACCACACCCTGTCACATTATCCTGACACCGGGCAAACCAGTCATGGAACTACCCATTTTGTTTTTTGTTTTTGAAATACATCACAGTGACCAATTATGGTCATTATAGCAATGTCAAGCTAATTGGTGGAGGAAGACTAAAAGACATATGTCTTTGTAGAACCACCGGCGCACCGCAAGTCAGCTGGAAGACCTTCCCACATTAAGTCCTCCGACCGGGACTCGAACCCACGCGGTGAGAGGCTAAGCAGTCTGGAGTTACAAATCGGCGACTCTACCACTACGCCATGGATGCCCCCAAACTATCCGTACATTTGAGTAATAGCAAGGGAACTATACCACTATCCTTATTAACAACTTTGGTATACCACGGCCCAGGATGAAACCCAGGGCCTCCTAATCTTTGAGCCGATGCTCTACAGATTTTGATACCAGATCAAATATATCTAAACCTGTACACAGACATGGGCAAGAAAAGTAGCTCCCAGGCTGGATCTGCACTATTTTAGCAGAGTCTTAAAAACATTCAGTGGTTAAGAACAAATCTAATATAATAAGGGTAAGTACCATTAAATACACATCTTAACTTCAGCCTTCCTTCCAAAGCTACAATTGTGGTTTGTTTCAGAGCTTAAATGACTGTGACATAAGGCCTTGATGAAGACCAAATTGTACAGAATAAGTACAAATAGGTATGTTAGAGTAACATACTGGCCGCACAGTAATATGCTGTATGGCTCTAAGTTACAGATTGTCTATTTAACATGATAAATCAAGGCTATGCCAATATTGTAAATCCAGATCTGACAACAGGAAACTAGCAGCTGTTGTACCAGTAATTGCACTTTTTGCTGCCAAGTCTCTGACAATTTTTTTCCATGCCTTTGAACACAGTTATAATAATATGACACAAAATGATGATTAAATATTAAAGGTTATGTCCACCAGTTTGTCTTAATATTTTAACAAAATCAATATTTAAAAAAAATCAAAACATAAAAAAATGTAGCAAAATTGATACCAACTGGGGTCTCAAACACAAGACTTATATATTCTAACCAGTCAGTCATCCAGACAGATGCTATTAAGCTGCTATTCATAAATATGGCTTTTTTAACTTAATAACTGGGATACCTTGACCATTTATGTTGAAAGAACTTTCCAAGAAGTTACTTTTGAACATGAAAAACAGCCAAAATATACATTAAGACTAGCTTTTGGGAAGTAAAAAAGCGCATATTTTGCAAAAATATACTAATTTTATGCACTTATTTCTGTGGTTCATGCCTTTTTTTAAACTTCAATTTAGTTTAATTAAGATTTATTAAATTCACCAACGTGCAGAGAGATCATTTACAAATGCGGCTGTTAATTTTTTACAGTTACCACTGTTGACACAGACACTCCAGGACAGATCTGAGATCTGTTTAATAATGTACCTGAAAGTTGAATCCTTCCTTCTTGGCCATGGTCTGAAGAATTTTTGAGGACACTGTACTAGACATCATGTAGCAATCCAGGGCTGAAATATAGAGATACTAACTGGTACAAGAGTTGATGCTATGGTTATCCATTAACCTACTAATCATGTGTCAGTCTGGCAAGGACAAACAGTGAAAATCCAGATCACCCTGCTCTGAGGGGCTGTCTAACACAAGTTAACATTTAAATGTTACATAAGCAAAATCACATGACTTAAAATTAACTAAATGTACAAATGTTTATATCAATAAAGCTTAAATAAAATTTATGTCATGTTTCTTCTGCTTTGTAGGCTAAACCAAACAAAACACACTAACTTCTGCCTGTAATGGATGATATAACACAACAAGACACACAAACTTCTGCCTGTAATAAATGATAAACCCAACAAGAAACACTAACTTGTGCCTGCAATGTATTATTATCATAACAGGATGCACTAACTTCTGCCTGTAATGTATGATCAATCCTCAAGATACACTAACTTTTTTCCTGTAATGTATGATAAACCCAACAAGACACACTAACTTCTGCCTGTAATGTATGATAAACCCAACAAGAAACACAAACTTCTGCCTGTAATATTTGATAAACCCAACAAGAAACACTAACTTGTGCCTGTAATACATTCTAATCCCAACAGGATGCACTAACTTCTGCCTGTAATGTATGATAAACCCAACAAGACACACTAAGTTCTGCCTGTAATGTATGATAAACTCAACAAGACACCAATATCTGCCTGTAATGATTGATAAACCCAACAAGACAGAAATGTCTGCCTGTAATGATTGATAAACCCAACAAGACACACACACACACACACACACCCCAATGTCTGCCTGTAATGATTGAAAACCCAACAAGACACCAACGTCTGCCTGTTATGATTGATAAAACCAACGCGACAACAAAGTCTGCCTGTATTGTATGATAAACCTGATAAACCCAACAAGACACTAACTTCTGCCTGAAATATATAATAAACCCAACAAGACACTAACTTCTACCTGAAATGTATGATTAACCCCAAAAAACATAAGTTTCTGCCTGTAATGTATGATAAACCCAACAAGACACTAACTTCTGCCTGTAATGTATGATAAACCCCAAAAAACATAAGTTTCTGTCTGTAATGTATGATAAACCCAACAAGACACTAACTTCTGCCTGTAATGTATGATTAACCCCAAAAAACATGTTTCTGCCTGTAATGTATGATAAACCCAACAAGACACTAACTTCTGCCTGCAATGTATGATAAACCCAACAAGACACTAATTTCTGCAAGTAATGTTTGGTCAGAAACAGGCTACTCTATCACATTTGTTTCCCAGGACTTCGGGCTTCTCTGCAAATGACCAATACAGAAAAAGCCATACACACCGTGATTGGCAGCTCATCTCAGAACACAAAACCACATTATTAAAAACTTCTCCAAAAAATATAACGCATGCCGAAACAATGTGTGAAGACCTGATTCTGTGGTTAGTTTACAACAATGGGGATGGAAACTTTGAAATCTGCAAAGTGCTCTGAAAGCTGACTGCTATCTAAGGCTCTTTACAGTTTTACTGCCAGAGTCTTGTTCTGCGGTCAAATCTTCTGCCATTCTGTTTTATCAAGATTTGTCCATCAGCTAGTTGGAGAATTCTATCTGTCGTTGTATGTATAGGTCTGTGAAAGCACATACCTGGAACATCAGGATACTTCTGTCTAAAGGAAAACCAAGACCACCAACCCAGCAGAGCTCCAATCTCATTACCAGTGAATACAGTCCATATATCACTGAAAATATAATGATACACGTTATAAAGTTTGTTGATTGGCTTTGTCCTCCAATGAACAGTATTTCAGTTATCTGGAGACGCTGTCCACTTGAAGCAGATATAGTGCTGTCTTCACTGTATATAGCATTTCGTGACCACCTGGCATGATACCACACCCATATTATCCTGACACCGGGCCAAGCAGTCGTGGAACTACTCTTATATTTGCTTGAGCGTTAGCAAGAGAGCTAAACCACTACCATTTTTTAATGCATTTGGTATGTTGGGTCCGGGCTTGAATGAAGGGTCTCCCGTACCTGGTGCCGACACTTTACCGATTGCACTACCAGGTTCAGTCATTAGAAACAGTACTATACAATAAAAAGTTTATAGTTCAATCACAAAATGACACAACTAGGGGCATTATGGCAACATCAAGGCTTTTTTTATGAAACGTTCTAAATAAATTTCTAGGGAAAGCCACCAACACAGAGCAGATATGTGGAAAACACCAAACTAGAACCTTTTTGTGACAACTTCATCTCTAACCATAATAATCCAGCAACTTCACCTGCAGATAGAATTACCTGGTTAAAAATTGTCTTCATACTTACACTTTACAAGCACTGATTACTTGAACAGAATGTTGTTGTTTATGCATACCTTGCTATAAGGGTCATTGTAGAAAAAGTCTGCATTTCTTAGTGGAGGCAGACACCCCCTTTCCTGCATTTTGTATTCGCTGAATACAAAACGTCCTGGAAGTCAGCTGAAAGACTTCTTCAAACAGATATGATCGAAAAAGTGCATTCATAATAGATAATTAAGTGTAATCTTTGTACCCATTTTTTTCTGCCACAGCAAGCCGGTCAGCATCGGGATCATTGGCTAGGATGACAGTACTGCCATTGGCATCAGCAGTCGCCATGGACAGTTTCTGAAACAAAATATGAATATATTTAAGATCTATTAAGAGTGGACATCCAGAGATAAAGATGGTTTCCAACAGTTTGATGTCTTATTTATTGGGTGTATATGCTCACTAAAAGTATTTCCGAACCCGGGGCCACCTGTACCTGGAGCCGAACTCTACAAATTGTGCTACCAGGTCAAGTTTATGTAGCTTGACATTAATTGAATGCCAATATAAGATTTAAATAAGGAATATTTGCAACAAAATAACATGGTTTTACAGATTCTTACTATTCAGTGGTTCATACATCATGATGCCACGCCTATATTATCTTGACACCGGCAACCAATCGTGGAACTAGCCTCTTATATATAGAGAGAGCTAAAATCATCAATTCGACAAGAAATGAGAAAAATAAATCCATAGATGTGCACATCTGCCATAGATAATTTCAATAAAAGAGTTGTGATCATAATCACCCAAAATGGACGTCAAAATGAACATTTGTTATAAATATTATTATGGCAATATAAATATTGCCGTGCAGTGGCATTAGAAAGAATGTAAAATATTGTTTGTTAAGTTTATGTTACCGACAAAAGTGACAATTACAGATGATTGATTGAATGTAACTGTGCAGCGTAATTATCGGCGTGATATGTGTTAAAACAAAAATGCAAACAACATACCATACTGGGTATCTGTATATATTTTTGCCAAAAATTGGAAACTACACTGACGGCTTCAAGCTTGAAGTAGTCAGCTATGCGAAAGAGAACGGAAATCGGCCCGTCTAGTTTTTAAATTCTGTTGTTTATCTTTATCATATTGTTCTAGTTTGCTATTTATTAACTAAAATTTACACAACTAATCTTTTTTTGTCTTTCACAAGGTCCCCGCTAAAGTCTCCGCTATTATACGTAACTAAAAAATGTCAAGAACGAGTGCATATACATGTATGCAAAATAGTTATAAACCACCATCCTATGCTCGAAACTGTTCACGTTACGCTTGGAGACGAAAGTCGTTGCGAATTTTAGTGAGATGGTCCTTAAATCTGACCCCAGTATGCTGTAAATTATGAACCACCATCTGATACACGAAACTGTTTATTTTACACCTGTAGACCAAAGTGGTTGCAAATCTTTGTGAGACGGTCCTTAATTCTGACCCCAGTATGCAGTAAATGTCCTCTGCAAAGAATATTATTAAACTGAAGGTCGCACTTTTAAGCGGCAAAAAGGTTAAGGAGTTCAGTTAAGCCTGCATTCAATTTTCATGATCTTAGGTTAGTGGCAGCTGACAAAAATGGATTTTGTCAACAGATTCCCCGCACTGGAATATTCCCCGCAGGCCGCCATCTTGAGAAAAAAAGTTGCGGGCTATATTTCGCAAAATACGGTATATGGACAGCATTTCTTATTCATGTATGGTATGTTATATATATCAAACAAACTTTAAAGCCTCTAGATTATTACTATGTGAAAATTGAATGCCTATGACTGATGATATGAAGGCTAATAAATTTCAAAGGTGTATCAGATATTATGAATCACCCTGTATATATATATAAACATGCCGTGAATGTTTGAAAACTGTCGGTTAAAACATAACTGCTGCCATTTCCCAGAGCTTCTTGGTAAAATCTTTATTATTTTTTGGCCCTGCCTTATTAGCCATTAAAATAACTTCAAATGCAGGCTTCATATCTATATCGGGCCGAAAAAGTAATAAAGATAACGACACTGTTTTAAAGCAGACTGTCATGTTATTGAACGTGGCAGGTGCTTTTTATAGGACTAATAATGCTTAGTTATAATAAATTGAAATAAGTTACAACACAGTAAAGAATAGTTGTTTGTGAAGCCAACTTACCAGTGCCCCCTTGCCCTCCTCTGGATTAGGGTACTTCACTGTGGGGAATTCTGGGTCTGGCTCAACCTGTAACACAGCATTATGAAAGGGCTTAATTTTACTTATTTTTCTTCTGACAATCATTCTACCTATAATGGTTTCTCCAACAAAATATATAGGTTCAAAAACTAACAAGGTTTTGACATGTTAATCATAATTACTATTTGGATGTACATTCATTTAATGAAGTTTTTGACATGTTAATCATAATTACTATTAGGATGTACATTCATTTAATGAAGTTTTTGACATGTTAATCATAATTACTATTAGGATGTACATTCACTTAATGAAGTTTTTGACACGTTAATCATAATTACTATTAGGATGTACTTTCATTTAATGAAAGTTTAAAGCTTATGAAAACATTTCTTGAGAAGAAGTAAATAGAAAATTAAATTTCTGGCACCAGGAATCAGGAAGATTTTTATAAAATTCTTTCAGCATTTTATTTGAAGATCTGATTAGGGTCTTCCTCCAGTACTTAATACATACACACTGATCATATGCCCATAACAGCAGAGGTATGATGAAATAAACAAATTTCAAAATTAACATTGAATTTAACGGACCTGTTCCTTCACTGGAATGAATGGAGGGAAGCCGAACTGTTGTACGGCCTTGTCAGAGAATGGGTAGCCTACACCATGCATAGCTGTAAAGGTGAACTTGACAGAGCTTTTTGTGTTCTCCTCTCTTAAAGAAAAAATCAAAGTAGATATTACTCAAAAGCCATTTCCTTTTAAGAAATGAATAAAAGCTGATGGTACTTAATTCTTCCATTCCTTAATCCTTTCATTCATAGTTCATCTACCATTTTGAAAATTCTCTTTACTATGTTGTTTTTCTTTAAAAGAGATAAAAGGATTTTAATAAATGTATGTTAAACAATAGATTTGAGGCTGAACCAATCTTCACACAAACCCTAAGTCATGCAGATTCTGCTCATGATTGTGAATGGTTTGGAAAATGGCATATACATGCAAGAAAGGGTTAAACAAAAACTCAAAAATTAAAATTCTCTGAAGGATTACAAGGGCCTATCAAGTGTTTATCTTAGAAAGAAATCTACTTATCTATCTTGCATAAAATGTCTATTGTGTTATAGCTCTCTGCCAAAATTAAAAATGTACCTAAAATAGCAGACCCTTAAAACCCAAACCTGGAACATGATTCAAATGTGAAAGGGGTATTAAAGTTTGTGGTTTATTGTCAAGCCTAACCCTTTCCCTAAAATTGCTATAAAGCTTTCTCAAATTTTAATAGTTTAACAATAGCATCATTCCCTTCTGCCTTTCAATAACACTGAATACTGAAGAGTAGAGAAACGAAAAAAAGCAAGTGAAGTGTGTGAATTTCTCCTGATGAAATTGCACACACTTAACTTGCTTCTATTAAAATTCAAGGAGTGATATTTAAATTAAATTTATGTTGTTCACTTAAAGAACATTATATCACTATAAAATAGTATGGTTTTATTGTTATCCCCATTCTTTTTTAACATAAATTGTGTTCTCATTTCCTAGTCTAAAGTCTAAAATTGTACCTAAAATAGCAGAGTTTTTTCACATCGTCCTGGTATCGTGCATGTACATCATCAAACGGATCCTTCCTCAGAGGGTGTGTATCAGCCTCCTCAGCACCCCATGATGAAGTCCAAGGCTCAAGATTTTCAACAATGCATGTGGAGATGTTCTTGTCCACAGGGGAGATAATCTAGTCAGCAAACAAGAGAATTGTTACAGCCATTGGATGCTCCCCGAATAAATACTAATTCGAAAAGGGCTTTTCTTTTTTTTTCAAATATTTGTGTTTAAAGAATAAAAGAATAAAGTACTTCTCTTCATTGAGATATATCTACCTCTGAAGTTTCATGTTGATAAGTCTTACAGTTTTTGTGTTATGCTCTGGACAAAATTTAAGTATTAAAAATAGCAAAGGGCAATAACTCATAAATTATGCAAAACTGAGTTATAGTTCTTGTACATTGCACTTCTACTTATTAAGATCTATCTGCCTATGAAGTTTCATGTTGACAACTCTTACAGTTTTTGTGTTATGCTCCAGACAAAGGGATTTGCCGGCATTTTTGCCAATACTGTGCAGCGACATTTCTATCATTATAGCACAGAGGCACTTATGAGAACCCAGGGAATAAACCCTGCCGGTCCATTATACATGTACTGACACTGACTAGTCAGGCATAATGCTGTCCCTTAGCTCCGAGGGTTAGGAGGGGAGCCACTATTACCAACTTTAAAGTCTTTGGTTTGACCCGGCTGGGATTTGAAAATACCTCCCGATCCGCAAGCCGACGATCCACCACATGAGCTACTGCGGCCAGTCCAGACAAAATTATAACTGACAGACAGACGTATGAATGAACAAATGGACCAAAAACAGGATGGATGGACAAAGGGGCAACTATTTGCTCGCCCTTTGGGGATAATATGATAAAAATATGTCGCTGATAAATGCAGCGTTAAGAATCGCCCCTAAAAATAGTATCAACATATACTGCGATACAACCCCCTCTATATTGCAATTTGAATGAAAGTTTACCACATCACTCAAAATTTTCAATCCATAGTCTGTTTTAATATCATTATCCTAGTATTCAATAAAATTATTGATAAAACAGCAATGGCTAGGAAACCATTGGGCACAATAGATTACATTTAAAATTATCTCAAACAATTTACCTTCATGTGCAAACCAAATAAAACAACTTTTTGAGCAAATAAAAATGTATAATGTGGAAACTGATGTTTCAAGACAATAATTGCACACAGTTAATGGCAATTATGAGAGAAATTGTTTTCATAAGTGGAGCCTAAATCATACATATTTATTAGGTTGGGTTTATCTTTCCACCAACAGTATTTCATTTATCTGGAGACGGTGTCCACTTGAAGCAGATATAGTGCTGTCTTCACTGTGTATAGCATGCCATTAACACCTGGCATGATACCATAGTCATATTATCCTGACACCGGACCAACCAGTTGTGGAACTACTGTTATATTTGCTTAAGCGTTAGCAAGTGAGCTGTACCACTACCATTTTTAACGACTTTGTTATATCTTGGCTCGGGTTCAAACCCAGGGCCTCACGTATCTGGAGCTGATGCTTTACCGATTGTACTACAAGGTCCGGTCTATTACATACACATGTACTTACATGCCTTAGTCAGAACAATGTTCTTTTACATACCTGGGCACCATTGGAACTATACACCTACAAGAGTCAAAGACGTTATATCATTAGAATGAAATAAACTTGGTAATACAGATTTGGAGGTAGGGCTATGAACATTATAGTTTCCATGTGATGTCACAGGCAATGAAAAGTCAGTTTAAGGCAGTCATCTTTGATGGCAGAAGCTAATGCAGGCGGAAGTCTGGAAATATGTACTGTCTTAAACTCCCCACTGCGTTTTTATTTTTCAGTCTATTTTATTGAATTTTATATCAAATTTAACAGCTTTTATGAAGTATTTTAAATATCAAAACTATAGTTTGATAGTTTAAAAGGTAAAAAAAATACAACCGAAAAAGATACAATGTACATTTTATGTAAGGAGGATTTATTTATTTCTGTGTATTAATTTTTTGTGAATTTATCAATTTTAAAAATATTGTATTTTAAAAAATATGAATTTCAAGAGCTTTCCACTGGTGTATAGCTTTTAATTTTTGAACGACAAATGAAGAAATTGCAAGAAAATAAAATTTACACTTCTATACAATTCATCTGAAAATCCCTTGAACTTGCCATCAAAGATTTGCCGCCAAGATAAGGGATCTTCACTGATGTGAAAACTATCTGTTTTAGGAAAAAAGATGACATCTCCCTAAATCAAAACAGACAGATGTGACCAGCAAATATTGAGAATGGAGAAAACTTTTTCAGTAGGTAAGGACACCTCTATAAAGAAGTACCATAAAAAGCTCTTTGTATCTGTCGTTCTTGCTAGACCTCGAATTAAAACAGATGAATGCTTCCTTTGCCTCCTAAAATGACCATAATTGTAATGTTACTCTTTAAATATACATAGTTCGAACATAAATTTTTAACCCATAAAATTTCTTAAAAAAAAGCTTAACAAAATATTTTACATGTCTAAAAGGATTCTGAAAAAAATGACCTTCTTGATGAAAATTACCTTATATCCATTATCTTCTTTTGGGTTATGAGATGCCGTGACCATAATACCAAATGCACACTTGTTATGTCTAGTACAGTAGGCCTGTAAAGATATGTACATAGAATATATCAAGCAGTATGAAAAATAATAACATGGCAAACATACAAATAAAAAGAAGTACTTAAGGAACTAATGTAGTACATAAGGTACTAACATAGTTCTTAAGATACTAATGTAGTACCTAAGGTACTAACATAGTTCTTAAGGTACTAATGTAGTACATAAGGTACTAACATAGTTCTTAAGGTACAATTAACAAGAATGAGAGCCATTTTCTTGTTAGGTAAATATATTAAAATTCATAATTAATAAAAGCAGTCATAATCATCCAGGTTATAAAAATTATATCTACACCAGTTAACATAATGACTTTACCCAATCGATGCCAAATAAAAGAGCAGAATGTTAACCTCGGCGCCAAATAGATTCATACTATGGCACTCAGAAGAGCAGTCGCAAATAGTTTTTTGTTTTGTCTGTTGAGTTTATTATCTCACCAACAGTATTTCAGTTATCTAGATATGGTGTCCACTTGAAGCAGATGCTGTCTTCATTTTGTATAGCATGCCGTGAACACCTCAGTGACCTGGCATGATACCACACCCTGTCACATTATCCGGACACCTGGCCAACCAGTCATGGAACTACCCTTATATTTGCTTGAGCGTTAGCAAGAGAGCTATAACCCTACCAATTTTACGACTTTGGTATGTAGCTGCCCGGGATTGAACCTGGGGCCTCCCATACCTGGAGCCTATGCTCTACCCCTTGCGCTACCAGGTCCGGTGTCACAAATAGTTTTTAGCATCACAAAATATGTACGTTTCTAGCAGTTTCTTGGCGATTTTTTCGTACGTATGATAAGTTCATGGCATGGTACTGGGCACATTGGTAGATACATCACTAAAGGTTTCAAAAACTATTGTCGAACACCCACAAACGATCCATTCTGCTACTCTCCATTCATTGCCATGGGATAATTTGTTCACTTTTCACTGTATTTGGTAATGATATTTCATTAGTTGCTTCATAATCCGATGAAGATTTCAGACCAATGATAAAGCTTGTTGCTTTCGATTGTGGCACTGGGTGCAGCCACTGTTATACTTCTAATCCCCATGCTGAAGAGTATGGATTTTGTATGCAGTATTATGATGGCAAATCTTGTTCAGTTCGAAAAGACAACAGAAAATCTACCACTGTAACCACATTCGATGAATTAAAATAGAAGAGTCGAGCGTGGTTATCCATCAATGCTCAAAAATGTTATACAACAGTTATGGATTTAAAGCAAATAAACTTCTAGAAATTATAGTAATAACTGTTTGTGCAATTTTTCAGCTAAAATTAAATAATAAATATATATGTGTACTTGATTAAATGAAAAATATGTCTTGAAATGCAATTATCAGCATATAAATTGTATGTCTCATTACAGACTTTAAACACCTAATCTAAACTAATTTTAGACTTTCCAGCATTGTTTTCAAAATCATTTGTTTACTTGAAATTAGCAAGACAATAATACACATACAATTTTTAGGCAAAGAAAGAGAGAAAATGTAACTGTTCAGAAACAGGCCATTTTGTAACATTTTTGAATAATTAGTATCATATTTATGAAATAATGTTAAATTTTAGTCAGGATTATCATAAAGGGCTCAGTTACTCACAACATATGGTGTTGGACACATCTTGGAGAAGAGATAGACTGGAACTCCCTCCTGCAGGAAAATGTTGGCTGTGAGCTGAGCAAACCTGAAATATTGACAAATACTTGACCAATTAGGCCATGAGAAATATTTACCATGTGCATATATGGAATCCCATTCGGGACACATATTTTTCAGCAAGAATGCTACCCATGTGTGACCCGTGATGACCCAGCCTGTGGGAAAGTAGTCGGCCAACCTGGGGCCCACAGAGGTTGAAACAGTCCACAAAAAAACTGGACTGTTCATTTGTGGGAGAGGTGTGATGGGAATAAACATATTGTGCAATAATTTTATGTGTATGCTTTGTGTATGATATGCACATTTTTGTCAAAAAACACATACCCCTCAAACATTTGTATCATTGAAATGAAAGGAAATAATGAAAAAAATAATAATACCATTTAAAAATATGTTTTGTTTTTTAATTACAGCAAATAATAATGATCATTATAGTGATGTCAAGCTATTTTGGTGGAGGAAGACCATGCACAAATGTCTGGGTAGACCCACCATCACACCACAGGTCAAATGGAAGACCTTCCCATATAAGGTATTCGCCCGGAAAAGGACTGAAACATACACAATGAGAGGCTATGCAGTCTAGAGTTACAAGTCAGTGACTCTACAACTACACCATGGGCTCCCCAATCATTTAAAAGAACAAGTAAATTATAAGTATGACCCACCAAGGTACTGATATTTATAATATTGTGCCAGAACAGAAAATAGACTGTTGATGTATTGGTAAAAAGTTTCGGTGAAGTGTCTTTTTTATTGTTGATGTGCGACAGAAGACACACTCTGCAAATGACCACCGTTTCACCATACTTAAAAGAATATACAAAGTGGACAGAACTGAGAGGCAAATAAATAAGTCAGGATGGATTTATAAACTACAAACTGTCCGACCACTAGGCTGCAACCTTCAGTAAATGGCAGGAAAATGGCATTCAGTAAATGGCAGGAAAATGGGGTTCAGTAAATGGCGGGATAATGACGTTCAGTAAATGGAGGGATAATGACGTTCAATAAATGGCGGGATAATGACGTTCAGTAAGTGGCGGGATAATGACATTCAGTAAATGGAGGGATAATGACATTCAGTAAATGGAGGGATAATGACGTTCAGTAAATGGAGGGATAATGACATTCAGTAAATGGCGGGATAATGACGTTCAGTAAATGGCGGGATAATGACGTTCAGTAAATGGCGGGATAATGACATTCAGTAAATGGAGGGATAATGACGTTCAGTAAATGGCGGGATAATGACGTTTAGTAAATGGCGGGATAATGACGTTCAGTAAATGGCGGGATAATGACGTTCAGTAAATGGCGGGATAATGACGTTCAGTAAATGGCGGGATAATGACGTTCAGTAAATGGCGGGATAATGACGTTCAGTAAATGGCGGGATAATGACGTTCAGTAAATGGCGGGATAATGATGTTCAGTAAATGGCGGGATAATGATGTTCAATAAATGGCGGTAAAACGACTTTGTCATTGGATGGTGCTGACATTGATTCCATCTTTTCTAATATGGCAAGGCCCATAAACGTTTGCAAACATGTAAAGAGAGCAATTCTTCGTGTTTCACTTATGAAAAAGGCAATTTTCCAAACATTTCAGTGTGAGTGCTTTTAGAAAAAATATAAAAAAATATATATCATTAAATACTACAGTTCTCTAAGGAATATCATTACAACAGTGTATCTAATCATTGAGGTTAATCTTGTGTACCTTTTGCTGTTGTATCTGCCGTCATAACCCACACAAACACCCATGGACTTGGCTTCTGGTTCACTGGCCAACATGTACTTGCACAAGCCCTGTAAATAATAATGAACATTCGAATGATTTCAAGAAATCAAAAGAATTAATCCATTGAACTTAAATTGCTTTTTTTACTAAACCGTTTCAGTGAAAGGCACAACAGCTTTGATAGAAGAATGGCAACTGTGTTCTAGAATAAACATAGGTTATTGGTTCAATGTCTTTAAGTTTTAATGTTTGTGAATTTGTTTCAGGATTTTGTTGAAACTTCATATCACATTGATACTTTCATTACCACCTGGAAACTTGTTACTTGAAACTTGTAACTGTCACCACAATAGAACAAACATTCTTACAGTATTTGATTTATTTTAGAAATTAACTAATAAAATTATACACTTTGCAAATGAAAGACTATGTTAGACAAATGTTATCAATATTAAGTGAAAGCTATAGTTCTATAACCAGAAGTGCAAGTCTGAGTCAAATAAGCTTAAATAATCCAATGATTTGATTACTTAAGGCAGTGTTCTTGCCATGTAAAGCATTTAAAAATGATCACCTGTGTTGCTTGTATTACAGTCAGGTCATTCATCATAGAGTAGCCGGCACCCATTCTGGCACGAAGTCCTGAAAACAACAGCAGGTTAGTTGTGACATTACATACCAGATAATGAAGATGTCATATTTTAAGCACATAAGATCATTCCCACAGACTTTTTTTTCTAAAATTACTCAACACTGAATTTGCACTACATTTATAAACTGTGTGTGTGTGTATGCGTGCATGCGTGCCTGCGTGTGTGTGTGTGTGTTTATATTTAAAATAGTTTAGATGTGATATTGGGTCCAACTAAAGAAGGACAAGTGATTTCTTTTCTATGATATATGTAACATGTTCACAGGATTGTTTCTTGTAATTCATACCCTCATCCTGGGCCATGACAACCAGTCTTGGAACTACCTTTAAAAGCTGACTTACAATGGTATAACATTTTTAAACAAGATCAGTCCGAAGACAGTGTGCTCCATAATCTTAGGGCTAGAGAGTATAATGAAAACTATAAGTTGTAAAAGTTGTAATAACTCTGCCAAAATTAATGTTAAGATTACCTGTCTTTTTTTAAATGTGTTGCCCTTTTAATAGTGAACAAGTATTTTTTTAAGGAATGGACCATAACAAATTATTTAACTAATGTCAATACCAACAGAAAATCCATGGCAATGACTTCAGTCTTTGTCTTTAGAAAGTGGAGATTATGTAAAAAAAATGATACAAAAATATGAAAACCATTTTTGTCTAACCTGTCATCATTTCCGTGAAGTAAATAACTAAAACCTGATATAAAGTTAGGTCAGGGTTTGCTGTGTTTTTGATGTTAAGTTACAAGATGTGGTATATGTCAAGAAAATAAGTCTTATATAAGTAAAGTAGCAGCACCAATAATGTAATTTCATGATTATGCTGAACTTATAAGGCTTGGTCCAGAACTAAGTTTAAAGGACAATGTGATATATTGTTGTGGTATGTCATCTGTTTATGGCATGTTATAACTGTCAACTCAGTACTTTGTATTACCCAACCCCCATCTCTGAATTATTAAAAATATTTACCTTTCTGAATTTTCACAACTAGGGCTTTAACAAAAATATTTATTGTTTGTTTATTAGGTTTATTGTCCCACCAACAGAATTTCAGTTATCTGGAGACAGGTGTCCACTTAAAGCAGATATAGTGCTGCCTTCACTGTGTATAGCATGCCGTGAACACCTGGCATGATATCACACCCAGGCACATTATCCTGAGACCGGACAAACCAATCATAGAACTACCCTTTATTTGTTTGAGCATTAGCAAGGGAGCTATACCACGAACAGTTTTTATGACTTTGGTATATCGCGGCCCAGGATCGAACCTGGGGCCTCTTAACAAAAGTATTGTTTTTTTATTTTTTGTACTTGGTGATGATGCAGATTTGTTTTAATATACTCCATTACATTGTATCTTTATAATGCACATTGGCAATGCAGTAAGAGTTCTCAAACAAAGAGTTAAACTTTACAGGGTAAATAAAAATATGATTTTTTGCATTATTGAAGGCTTGTGTGTTGAATGTATATGACTAAACAAGGTTTGTTTTGTCTTGCCAACTTATTTTTATCCAGACTGTAGCACTGTTAATGACAGATGGTAAGTGAACTTCAATACTGACAGTATAGTTAATCTTTATAAACTATCAGGTGAACAGATACAAACACAAGATAATGATTTCTCATTCATTTACAAATTAAGAAACTATGTGAGTGTATGGTGGGAATTAACATAACTTTTAACAATAAATTCTTGCTGTTACTGTACAAGTTTGTTTAAAATAATTTCTAAAAGGATGCATATAAAATTTCACCTCACCTGCAGTTCCAAATGCCAACCTCTCAAAAAGTCTGGAGCGAAGTTCGGCATTTTTGCCATTTTTACTAGTTCTCTTATTTCATTATTGTCCTTCTCATTCTGCAAACATATCATAACATTTATACACAAAAATACTAGAAATACATGATGAGTATAATTTCATAGTAAAACACAAACAGTGATCTGTAATTAGACCATATCTGTACCTACAGGCAAAATATTTCTAGTAGTATTTAAGAAAAAAAAAAGGTGTGCAGTATGATACAGAAGTTCAGTGGGGATACAAAAAAGTAATCATTGGAGTATTAAAATTGTTACTGAAACAAAGTTTTTTTGTTGAAATAAAGTGAAGGGATCAATTACAATCAGTATAGACATCCAGCTATTTTTTGTAGGTGAGAATTCAGACGACTATCTGGGTAGAACCTCTGGCTTACCACAGGTCAGCTGGCAGACTGAAATAAAGTATCATTTTGATTACACATAAAGAATGCGAGACAACTCACCCCAAACCAACTCAAGGCAGGTAAAAGTCGCCCCAATATTTGGACAACTTGCTCCAAGAATACTCTGTATAAGTGGAAGCGTTGAAAGTTTGTCATTCACATCTTGTTTGTAGGTGTTAATCTTTAAGATCGTGATTTATGTAATCTATGTAATCATATCCACTTTCTTACTTGTTTATACTTCTTAAACTTCTGCTCTTTCTTGTTATGTTTATACTGTATTGCAAAGTAACTTTTAAATGATTCAAGTAATTGTGTTAATATTTATATTGATTACCAATCAGCAATTAGTTACTAGTCACTACATGTAGCAATCAGACACTTATTCGTTACCAATCAGTGACTAAGTTAATCTAGTCACTTTACACTTTACTTTCACTTTACAACATATGGTTTTGAAGATTTTTGAATATGCCACATTACACACATAATATACTCACCATCACTATTCTCGCGGCATCACTAATGTCGCGGTATTTTCGCAAAGGTTGTTAGAGCCGTCTACTGCTCCAATACAGTTAACACTGTTGACCTACTTTACTTTACCTCTTCAAGACTAGTTTTCCAGTGATGTCAACATTGTGAGTATCTGCAATATTGCACTTAAGTCAGAGTCCTAATAAGAAGCTGCACATTTTATTGTGTGACTGTCCTGAAGAGTAGAAATTTTCTATTGAAGTGTTTTATGTGGTCTGTTTTTGTTCTTAATAACAAACAATTTAATGACATTTCCAACTTCTTGACTTTTTATTGAAGAACTGTTACTTGTTTACTACGACGTAACCCTTATTATAATTGAGAAGGGTAGTGTCGCTTGATTATTGCGAGAATAGTGATGACGTCATTTTATCAAATAAAACAACAGTCAACAATTTTTAGCCTGATTGCATGATAAGTAACAGACACTTTTAAACTGATCCTGTGTTAACTATGAACACGGGATGATACATTTGGGAAAAACGCATTATACTGCCAGATAAGCCAGATAAGTCTTAAACTTACGTCACACTTTTGAATCTACATTTACTTAATGCGAGAATAGGGATAGCCAGGCTAATTGTTTATTTATTTATTTATTTGGGTTTTACGGCACACCGACACTTAACAGGTCATACGGCACCGAATACAAAGTTAAATGTGAATGGAGCGTAATCAGGTTAAAACCAAACTACGCATCCAGGCTAATTGTTTTAGAAAATGTAACATTGTGTATGCAACAAATACTTTAATTAGAAAAAAAACCAGATAAAAGACAAATGTTCTTACCTAAATCTGGCATGACTGATACAGAAATAATCATCAAAAAGAAATCACAGAAAGAAAAAAGTTCACCCTATTGGAAATTGAACCCACAACCTTCAGTTTTAAATCAGTTTAGGGCATATTTTGGACAATCATTAACCATTTCACTGCCATCAAGACCGGTTGACCCATCTGCACAAAATGTTACATATACTGCCCCAAAGAGTTCCCCGGGTAAATCTGTTTCTGGAATTCCCAAATATGTTAAATAGCCCAGAACTAGATTGATGTTACACATTTTATATATATTAGACCAATGTTATTTCGTTATGCAGATACGTGGTTAAAATTAGAAAATACATCACTGATATGTGCTCTGTTTTGAAATTTCGAAGTGATGGTGGTGGTATTTTGCTATATGCTAAGAGAGTGACGGATTCTGGCAATACGGGTACAAATTGGAAATTTAATGCCTGACAGTGAAAGGGTTGAGTTGCTACACTACACCTGCTTAAGCTCAATTCACTTTCTTTTTTAAAAAAATTATCTGCAAACATGGAGGTAAATAAATAATATTAAAAGCATGGGTGATTAAATCAAATTACGGAGCCACTGTCCACATTTTTTATAATTTATTCGACACAGTTACAGATTTTTTTATGATTAGCAGTAGCAATTAGCATCGAAAAAATTGACTCTTCTCTGACCTTGCACCATGACAGCCATTCCTGGACTTTTCGATCGACGTCTGGATCCATTTTCCACGAATATTTACGCACTGGCAGCACAGAATTTATTAATTTTCGACCAAAACCGATCATTCGCTACGAATAAATCTGGTTTATTTTGGATTTTTGTAATGATTGGCAGGTCAAGGTCATTTGAGTTTAGTTGTTTTGCGGATAACCTTCTGTTTTCCCGGGCCAATAATACCAACAAGTCTGGGCATTTTTTCAACATGATATTTGATAAATCATTTCTTAAAGTTCTACTGATATTTTATATTATTTAATTTAATGTTAATATTATGTACGTACCAAATATAAAGATCTCTTATATTCATTGTTGTCTAACTATGTAACATCTTCTGCATTAATAAAATGAACATCGATTCTATTTTTGATGAGACAACATATATACTGTTTTATGCCAATCGAACTTTCTTTTTTTATACAAACTAGCTTTTAAATAAGCTTCTCAGGGTAGAAGCAGAATCATCATAACTTAGCCATCTCCTGTGGAAATAAACAACAACAACAACTACATGCTGCATCGTAAAGCCGCAGATCACTAGACTATTGTTGATCACTAGATTTTAAGTTGATCCTCATCAACTTTCCAGTATATCTTCCTTTTTAACTTTTTGCAATTTGATACATACTTCACACGTAGATAATAGAGTGACTGATTAAAATAGTCACTGAGTTTCTTCTTTCTATAGTATTAAGGCATTGCACGCAGAAAACAATAATGTCTGGTTAATTTCTCATTTCCGTTCTTTTTCTTCATTTTTTTTCTTTTTTCCCCCATTTTTTCCCCATTTTTTCTCTTTTTTCATTTTTTTCTTTTTTTTTTTGTTTACTTGATCGCAGTGCAAGTTGTTTTCTAAGATGACTTTTAAATACTATGGAATTTGATATGAATTATAATGACATGGCAAATTACAATGTCATGTGCATAAGACTGGTTGTTTTTCAAAATATTTAATTTAATTTCTTTTAAAGAAAAAAATACAAATTCAAATTCAAGATGCAGTCTGGAAGGAAAATGCTGACAAACTCCTCACGTTTTTGTTTGTGCTAAACATGAAAGCTTGCAATGAATGCAGACTCAAAAAAATCGAAAACAATTGCAAATACAATTCTTTCCTTTTTCTCTTAACTCCAAACACTTTGTAAGTAATATCGTCCCTTAAAATATGAAAACATACGTTAAGTATGTTTTAAAACACCGTGTAGATCTATACATCGATAGTATGACCACTCGATTTCCTGAATGACCCCAAATTCCCATGATGTGGGTCACCAATGTCCCCCGTTAATTTGGAGATGGCAGAATCATTGCTTATAACTTAGCGACTAGTACGTCTCAGCAAGATCATATGTATAATCCTGTGCAAATAACATATTAGTCATTGTTTTAATGCATTGTCATTGTTAGCAATTTACAATAAAAATAAAAGTACATTGACGACCATCGTATAGCTTTAAATGATGAACAATGATTTTAAGTGGCGTTTGAATTTCCTCTTAATTTCCGGAAAGGGGCGAGGATAGGTTTATACATTGTTCGTTAGTTAAGAATCCGTGTGCTGACATCAAAATAATATGTGGTAATTTACCGAAGAAGACAGCTATTTATTTACTTTCTTCTTATCGTAGTCTGCTAATAAAATTGACGATCGAGTTCAGTAACGGTACAATGTTCAAAGCAGAAGTAACAAGTGCGGACCAAAAATATCCCGAACTCAAATCCATAATGATGCATCCGGGTTACACTTTATACTCGTAGCAATGGCCGGAGGGCTTGGGAAATTTAAATGCTTGGTAAATTTAAATGCAAACAGCCTTATCCTTAATCTTCAGCGTTTGCGTAGCTTCATAATTTGTACCCCAGGAATGGGGATTTAAGTAGCAGAAAGACTTATTTAACTTAACATTTTTATTTATTTATTTTAATTTTATTTTATTTATTTATTTGCGTCACGAAAAACGCAATATCTCTTCTGACTGCATCAGATGCTAATTTATTGCGCCAAAAACGCAGAAAACACATATATAAAAAAACCTAAACAAACACCACAAGTTTGGAACAGGCTAGCCACAATCGCAAACATGGATAAAGTAACAGCATTATTGTGATGATGTATGTCTCTGTTAGTACTAAAAATGTTAAAAATTAACTCCCTTGTAAAATTAGGTTTATGCAAAAAGAACTGTTTCCGCCAGATTTAAAAACTTTATTTTGCAGACAGTTAGTTACATAACGTCTAAATATAGACTTGAAAATTTTACAATTTTACAAAGGCAGATTGAGTAGTTCATGATTTATAACTTAACATTTGCTGTAGCTGTGATCAGTTATCATTCCCAAATACCCAAAAGACGTTTGTAAATGGTGTAATTGATATATAGGAATCGTCTGATAAAGTTTTTACCTGGACACCGAAGGAACCAATGTGGTTTATGAGAGGATTGCTAAACATATAGAGCAAAGTAAGAACATCCCATAAATTACATTAACCAAATAAAAATATTGGTAAAATAGTAATGGTTTGGACTAGATACACTTCAGAAATCAAATCTCAGGGTAATGTTGTTTAATAGGCACATATACCGCTCTAAGTTAAATGGTAGATTCGCGCTGCCCGTCTAACTTATATGAGAGCAAATACTTTAGGTTAGGATAAGCTAGAATATAACAGGACATGAAAGGAAAGAATATGATAACATAGTATAACAGAATGACATAAAGCAAAATAACAGATTACGTGTATACATTGGCTGGTGTATTTCAGAAACCACAACAACAGTTCAATACTGACCATCAACCAATGTCCTGCATGAATGGTCAATGTTTCGCATACACAGGGCCGAGATTTCGCATAAATGGCTAATGACTCGCATTCATGGGCCAAAATCTGCATAAATGGCCAATGTCTCGCATTCATGGGCCGAAATCTCGCATACATGTAAATGGCAAAATGTCTTGCATACACGGGCAAATCTCTCGCATTAATAGCCAATGCCTCGCATTCATGGACCGAATTCCAGCGTGAATGGCCAGCGTTACAACTCACACATAAACAGACAAATGTCCGGCATTATCTGGCCAATGTCACACATGATTTGGCCAATGACAAACCTGATTTGGTCAATGTCACCCATGATTTGGCTAATGTCCCGCATACGTGGACCAATACCCAGTAGTTAAAGCCAACGTCCCACATAAATAGACCAATATGTCATGCAATGCCCCACGTGAATGTTCCGATGCCCAGGATGAACATACGTTACGAAATGCGCGATTCGTCTCCACTTTTGCTGCTTTCATCTGAAAGGGAACTATCATCCACACTATCTCGCACGGTTGTTTTGCTGCGTTTAGCCTCATGTATCAACAGAGCATATTCAACGTCGCCAAACCCACGTAAACTGGCAACGTCAAGGGGCGTGTATCCGGCATACGTTCTGACGTTCAAATTAACGTCGTCTCTGGAAATAACGTACCGCAGTAAGGTTAATTTATTACACTCCACAAAATGATGAACGCACGTTTTCCCGTCTTTTAGAAAACGTGCATTTATATCTGCACCTTTTCGAAGAAGAAGTTTCATCATTTCAAGATCGCTGTTATCAGCGGCAATGTGGAAACATGTCATGCCGTCAAAATTACGAAGTCCAAGATTCTGAGGGATCCTCTGATATGGCACTTGATATGACAACTTTTTTGTTTCTGAATACGTCACTGGTTTTAGCAGCGTTTCCGCCACGTCAACTCTCCCCTTGCGACTGGCAAGATGCAAAGCGGTGTTGCCATGGAGATCACGTGCCTCAATGTCAGCACCTGCAACTAACAATTTCCGACAGAGCGTTGCATTTCCAATCAGCACAGCCAGGTGTAAAACCGACTGCCGTAGTTTGTTTAGAGGCCTGAGTAGCTC
Source organism: Sinonovacula constricta (assembly GCA_007844125.1). NCBI lineage: Eukaryota > Metazoa > Mollusca > Bivalvia > Cardiida > Solecurtidae > Sinonovacula > Sinonovacula constricta. Next base: position 53,883,530 of record CM017564.1, on the reverse strand, counting down.
CCAACTACTGAGTTCGTCGATCAATTTATTTGCCAGATCCTCGCGATCAATGATGATCGCAATGTGCAATAGCGTGTCCCCATCGTTATCAACAAACACACACAAGGAGTCGTCCAAAAAATAATCTGTATCGTCCTTATCAGAAACTGCTTCCGGGTTACAGAATTTTCATCAGAATCTTCGTCGTCACATTCCCAGGGGTTTTCGTCCATCTATTTTAAGAAAAAAGATGTGCAGAAGGGTCTCGCAGAATGTCCGATCTTTTTTTACAGAATAAGAATTGATTTAACTCCTCTCCTAGACACAAACCTTTGAAACTATAACATAAAACGCAAACTGTATTTCAAACTTAAACATATCCTTTATAAGTTTAACTAAGTCCTCCGACAGAATGCTACACTTGTAAGTCTGTTGTTTATTTTCATCCTGCAACTCGTTTTGCCATTTTTCTATGTCACATGAATCTTAACAAATGTACAATGGACTGTGTTCCAACATATAAAAAGTACGAGTTTTCCATTTATAGTCTAAAATGTAGCATTATTATAGAGAAAATAACACAATGCGTCTTGACTACACGTGTAGATGTATAACGAAAAAAACCCAATATTTCTATTTATAGATCTGAACTTCTTGCTAACAGATAAAATAATATATTATATATATTATAATCAGTTTAGGACTTCGGATGAAAGTTAGATACCGTTTGACTGCTATGCTTGAGCAGTCAGCGCTGTTTGTGGTTGGCTTATCAGCGATTGACACATGGACATACTAATAATAGCCATGGAAAACCCAGACTTGCAATATGCTATTTTTAAAGTCAGCTTAGTAACAAGAGACAAAACTGTACCTGATTTTTTTCTTAACTGTGTATATTTAACATATATATATGTTCATACGATTAGACTTGCAGGCAGGTAGAGTGGTCACTATCAGGTCACATGGTTGTTTAACGCCGTCTTATGTTATTCTTCTTTGTTTAACGGACCAAACTGTAACGTGTAGTTACGGACAGTTGGGATCCAGTGTTAATTTCACATTTAAGCATGGCAGCTTTAAAACAGAGCGTGGGGCTTATTTTAAAGTGGTATCCGAAAATATGGCTATATCTAATACATGTAATCAACATCTTAACCCTATGTATGAGTAATCTGCACCACTTCTTCCTAAATTTCCTGGTTACAATCTACTTTTACAAAATCGCAGTAAACAGAACACCCAGACGAAAATGTGCCACATACACATTTGCTATGCCTCGGTATCATTATGACAAGTATGGGGCCCTTTTCGGGTCATATTTATTATCAGTAATCCGATATTATTGCAGACGTGGCGTAGTGCTAGAGTCGCCGATTTGTAACTCCTCTGACTGCTTAGCCTCTCGCCGCGTGGGTTCGAGTCCCGTTCGGGACGAAGGACTTAATGTGGGAAGGTCTTCCGACTGACTTGCGGTGTGCCGGTGGTTCTACCTAGACATTTGTCTCGGGTCTTCCTCCACCAAATAGCTGGACGTTGCTACAATAATCATAATTGGTCGCTATATAATTCATCAATTTAAATTTTCTTCTCATTAAACAACTGTCGTAAAAAATGCCTCATTTGTGCATTCATTCTTAGTTTGCACTCAGCCAATCTCTGATTAGATGGAATTAGTTTTATTGACATTGGTCGGACCAGAGAATGCAGGACAAGTGTCTTATACTTCGTGTTTCCAATCGGATAAATTCCCTTCCATGGTCACCAGTCAAGCCTACCGTCAGGAAAGCATCGATCCTTAGAACATTTGTCTCGCATTTATGTTTCCTGGTGAAGATATTTTGTCATAATTGAATTGTTAGAATAGAGATGTGATATACGACCATTTCGTTGTGAGTGATAGCATTTAAATAAGTGCAACTTGTTTTCAAGTTGATTTTTTAAATATGTGAACTTTTTGGAAAAAAATGTAAAACAACATTTATGATCACAAGTGATTTATGCTTATTTTGGGGAATTTACAATGAATTCTGTTAATTAGGACGTTTATCAGTGATAATTGTTTTTGATCTCAAGTGATGCGATGTGAGTTACGATTTGGTACTTCCACGTGTTTTGTGAATGTGAATCTCACACAGGTCGTGTTCGTTTAGGTAAAGCAAGTGTTATAGACAATATACCGAATTTGAAAGCTAACACAACTAATAGGTCGTATACTTTAATGTTGACGTGTATGCCAAATTGAAAAAAAAGCTCCGTTCACTTTTCAATTTGTGGGTATTTTTCCCTCTTAAATTGCTATTTAAGATGTCTCCTTTTTAGAAATAGGAAATCTCCAAATATTATGTTATATCATTTTCATGAGAAATGATTTGCTACTGAGTATCGTTTGGAAACAAATTATAGCATTAGAAAAGCCAACAAGACATGTTACTTAATTGGTTTGACTCAAGCTATCCCAAATATAAAGTTAATTGTTTACAAACTCAGCACGTCTTAAACTGAATTTCCCATTTTTTCTGACTTTGCTTTCTTATAAAGTCACCTAGCTCTTTATAACCAAACGATTTATTTCAGAGTTGCCCAAAATGTTGTATAAAGTATTTTGGTTGATGCTGGAAAATATAAAATAACTTCACTGCAGAGTTTTGATTCTTCTAGACTTTGAATAACTCCGGTAATAAATTTGTAATCAAGTTTTGCACAAATCATTCAGTTAAAATTTATTTACAAAATAAAAATTAAAAAGTATACATGTTTTATTCGTCATCCGATAGAGTGATGCAGAAACAAACGGATAAAGTTGGAGGAAGAAAAAGTTGACTATGCGTGCCTTTACCGGAATTCGAACCCTAAACCCCTAGTTTTGAAGCATTTTAACCCTAATTTCGATACTCTTCAATTGAAGGTGCATCATAACATTTGCTCTACCCCAATCGACGTTCTATAAAATTTGGTCAATAATGGATATTTGAGTCTTAATGTGAAACGAAATATTCGAATTTATTATAAAAATGTGTTTCGTAGTTTGTTTGCTTTAGATGAGTTCTTAAATCATAACTGGACGTTTTCGCCAAGACTTAAAGGTGGTACCGGACAGTTTGAACCAAAGATTTTTTCTCAAATAATATGTTATTATTAACATAGTTGTTCATTATTCAAAAACAAAAATATCAGTGACTTAAATATTCGGCTTCGATTACCATAAACGTGCGTGAACCATGAACTCATTGAAGAAAATTCATTACAAATTGTCGCAAATAATAAATGGGAGTGTTCGGTAATCATTTACGGAAGTATCCATAGAACATAAACGTGCGGTTTTGTTTATCATAAAAAAGGCGTGTTCAAATGGCATGCACGGACAGGAATCATAAAAGAATGTGTTAAGGCAAACAAAAAATTGGGGTTAATTAAGGGGCTATATAATTTAGAAAGTGGGTGGCGTAAAGTGAAAATTAACAAGTTGTATTTTAAATTTACTTGTCTTCTGATTGAGTTTATTTTGAAATGAGTGGTGTATAATGTTGAACTAAGATATTAGGAGTATTCATTAGGTTGTACAATTTAATTGAACGGAAAATAAAACAAAATATTGTCAATCACATGAGCTAATCTGTCGGGATTACAAACACACTCTCTACTGTTGCTGGTGTCACTGCGGTGGAATCATTAAATAATAAGAGTACAAGAATGTCTCAGAAGATATCTAAAACAGTTAATAAAAAAATTAACAAGTCAAAGCCAACCTAAATGTAAATAAACAACCATTAAACGTAGTTACTGTGGTGGAACAAATAAATAAAGATTACACAGAAATGTAAATAATATTATTTAAATTTTATATATAAAATCTTTCTTTATTAATCAAATTAAACTAACAGATCGTTTGCAATTAACCATGAACACATTTGTAAAATGTACTTGTTGGCGTTCTGCCAGGGACTACTTTTAATGCTTAAAGTGCCAAAATGCAGACACCGAGTTTGTCTCGGGTATGTTTAATGTCTGGAAGAAAGATCAGCCCATCGGAGAAGCTTGATAAGACCGACTTGATCACCAGATGGCTGAAAGACGTGCACAGACACGCGGGTGAGTGGACACATCTTAGTGATGAGTGGCCACAGCTAACCGGGTGTGCGAACGGATGGGAGCATCACGGCTGCTCCGTACCCGACCGATTTCCTTCGTTCGACAGGTTTGATACAATACTTGACGCACAGACTACAGAACTTAACCTTTTTCAGAAATGTCAGACGTCACTTTCAAGTGATATTCTTGAACTGAAGCATCGAATCCAGCAAGGTAATCTCATAACGCTTCTTAATACATTGTGTATTAATCCTTTGAACCTTATGTGTTATATAAGTTTATGTAATTTAAAGTCGGTATCCGAAATGTTTGCATTAATCTAAACGTTTACCATTATCTTACCACTCTACTTGGGAATCTGTGCATAATTGCTGCATACACTTTAGTTCAGGTAAAGGCTGTTTATAACATTATTATCTCTTGTTAGGTAGAAGTCGTGAAATATATCGCTTTAAATGTCTGTTATTTCCAAATCTACTCATAAGAACAATTTGGTGTTGAAGCTTAAAATAGATATCGACGTCAGAGCTGATTACCCCAAATGACCATGTAACGATATTTCAGAAGTAAGTGGTCACTTGGGGTTTTTTTTCGTTTATAAATAGCTAACTGTGCAGGGTTTATCGGATAGGGAAAACATTTTTGAAATGACAAGTGGGGTGTTATGCTTTACTTATCACGTGGATGTAGGGCACTAATAAACAACGCAATCTTATCAGGTAAAAATGTATTAATTGTTTGCTTTAAAGAAAGAAAATGGTCCAAGTCATTGGATACCATGTTTAAATAAACACGAACCATTGACTGCATATATCTCCAACACCAATAACTGGGTACATGTAATTTAACAGTAAGCTTTCTTTTCAGTCTTCTACAAACTTTTAGCAGAAGTGAAAAGAGTTCCTATTTTATTTTTATGTTTGATACAAAATTTAGAACCAGTCAAAAAAAAAGTAATATATATATAAGAACAACACTTTTTAATTTAATTTATATAATCAATAAATCTAAAAAGAAATGTTTTCTATCTTTTCAAAATTAAGGAAATTCTTTAAGTTTAAGCACTAAATAGTTAAGACTCTTTATGGGGATTGTCCGCTAAAACTTAAGCAGACAACGTGCTGCCTTCTCCGCATTAGCTTACCCAATCGGAACTCCTCGGGTAATTCCCTCCTCGGGACAATCATCCCTCGGATGTATTTGGTGCAATGATATTTAATGAAATCACGATCGTTTTGTTTGCCGGAAGTCGGAAGGAGAATATGCCTAAAATGTAGTTTTCACAAAACATGAACAATGGCATCGTTTGACAGCTGCATGTCTGCTGCGGTGGGTAAATTAAACCCGGAAGATTTAAAATTGAAGCCGCCGCAAATTGAAGTTTTACATGCTTCATACTATAGTGAGCTGTCATCCGAGCTGCCTTCTTTGTTTTGACGTCTGTCACAAAAGCAGTTCCATTTAGGGAAATGGCCGAGGTGATCCGACTACTTACATGAATCCGAGAAACGATTCGTGAATTATCCGAGGTGTTCCGATTATAGCTTACCATGAATATCTAGCATGGTACCAGATCAGGTCACATTTGTCAGCCATTAATGGAAATTCATTTTCTATTTGTTTTATTATTGATTTATTTTCCAGCAGAATCTCGATGCTCCAAAACAGCTCGAGTGCCAACGTTCTCTAGGCAGGAGCCGCCAGAAACTGCTAAGATCTACCGAAAGATATGTCGTAGAATGAAGATTCATCCGATGCGAAGGGTGTACGGTCAACTTGGTCGGTCCCGCATCATCCTTAACGAACTGTGTCTTACACCCACGGATGTCAAAGCCACATGCAAAGCCCTCATTGTAAGCTGTCATAAACACCTCGTGTAATTTCGTCACCCTAAACGTTTATGTTGTCGAATGACATGCACAAGTTATATACTTCATTTGAGTAGGAACGCATGGTTCTCTGTTATTTTGTTGCATTGTCGTAAAAGGATGTAGCCATGTTTGATACATTAAAAAGGTTGGTTATGTCGTAAAAGGATGTAGCCATGTTTGATACATTAAAAAGGTTGGTTATGTCGTAAAAGGATGTAGCCATGTTTGATACATTAAAAAGGTTGGTTATGTCGTAAAAGGATGTAGCCATGTTTGATATATTAAAAAGGTTGGTTATGTCGTAAAAGGATGTAGCCATGTTTGATACATTAAAAAGGTTGGTTCTGTCGTAAAAGGATGTAGCCATGTTTGACACATCAAAAAGATTGGTGATACTAATGCTTAGTTGTTGTATTTGAATGTAGCGAATCGGTTTTTGGAGTTGATTGAATTGTCCTCAAAATGATGCCGTAAAAATGGGAATAAGTCCCATCGTGACAGTTTGTAAGGCATGTATGTATGTATGTATGTGTGTTTATTTAAACAATATAAAGGTGGTATCCGACAGTTTGGAATATATGTTAAAAGTTCTCGCGAAATGCTATTTATTGGTGCCTTACATCCGTGTGAAAAGAAAAGGCATACCATCAAACTTGCCATTTCAACAATGTATTTTCTATCCAAGCCACGTTGTACAGTTAACCGTTTTAAACTAAAAACAACAACAACAGCAACACACGACCACATACTTTTAAGACCTAGTTACATGAGCATCCGGTAAGTGAGCTCCGAAGTCGATATCTATTCTATCAGAATTCCCAATAGTGCATACTTACAGATTTGGTTATAATGTAATTTAAATGCGATTTATTTCATGTTTTGCACTGTTTGCTCATTAATCGAACACTTTGCTTGATTAAAAACTGTTATTTGAGTAAATTTGCATGTTTGTAGCTATGTATTTAATATGTACTTAAACAATTTGATCTTGTGTTTACGTTAACATAAATTGATATTTGGTTCAACCTATACCTATTTTTTAAGCACGAGAAGTCATCCACGTATCTGGACTTTTCTGGGAACTCCCTGAATGCCGTTAGTTGCAGCTTCGTTCTCCAGATGCTCGCCCTAAATCAAGAATTCAAGCAACTTGTAAGTAATCAATTCGATTTTGGGGCGCCCGTAGCGTAGTGGTAGAGTCGCCGATTTGTAACTCCTCTAACTGCTTAGCCCCTCACCGCGTGGGTTCGAGTCCCGCTCTGGTTCTACATCTTCATGCATGTCTGGTGTCTTCATTCACTAAAAAACTCGACGTTGCTATAACGATCATAAATGATCGCTGCAATGTATTAAAAAAAACAAATCGATTTTCAGCTACTTAAAGTTATTCCGTTTAAATCGATTTCTCGAATGTTTCCAGCGACAAAATAGACAAAGAATTTGTGTTGCTATATAAGGAAAAAAATAAGCATTGCCTTTTTTTTCTGGGTTGTATTTGAGGGGTGTAGCTTTTGCTTGAATGAAATATGAAAATTACCTAATATTTTGCCCATTATTATGCGACCACTTTGTCTTAATACGCTGACCATAACAGTCAATAACATTAACATCTACTGCTGCTTATAAAATAGATGGCTTTTATTAAGTTCATTCAAGGCTGAGTTGATTAATCAACCATAGTGTCTGTTTTGTGGTTAATTACTTTTTTATATCACATGAAGCGCCTGGCAGACAATAACTTATCGGGAGCCGGAGTGTCCGCCATTTTGAAACACTTTCAAGCCTACCACGTGATCACTGTTCTGGATCTGTCTGGAAACCATTTAACAGACCACGAAGGAATTGTCGTTGCTCAAATTATACAGGTATATTTATATGATCTATGTTTGTTTTTAAGTTATTTATCGCGGATTTTACTTTCAGTTTATGATCGTTCTTTAACCAGGATCACCTAACATGCTGGTCACATCTAATCGCATTATTCTTGCGTCTGGCACCAGTCAAAAGAAAAGAAAGAACAAAAGAAAGGAAAAAAGGAAAAAGAAAGAAAAAAGGAAAGAAAAAAGGAAAGAAAAAAGGGAAGGGGATAAATATTATCTGTGAAGCTTTAGCAAACACCGCTATCACTGTGGTACTTTTAACTTATTCTGAATACAGTATATATCGTCAATCTTGTATTTAATGAACCTTGACCTTGCCAAGGTCTGGCACTCTTGCTAGCTTCGCTACCAAGTCTCGCGATTTTTATGCCAATTAGTAAGTGAAATGCAAAAACCCATTCTATTAGTATGTTTAAATCATCAATATTCTTGATCTATACTAAAATTACTAATACAAGTCCGGTGTTCGATATATAGCTAAAATATTTATATCTAAGCTATTGATACCAGCATTTATTTATCTTCAGAGAATGCAACATTCATAAATAGAGAATAAAGTGCGTTATATCTTAGTAGTTTGGTAGAATTCTTAGTTCTGATCCTACGTCAGCTAAAAGTATAAAGAATTAAATTCTACTTCTCAAACCTATCAGGAAATGTTTTCTGGATACGGGAAATATATATGTACATAGAGCTCTTGAAACATCGTTTCCTGATGATCTTGATACTTCTTTGTGTACATGTATAGCTTATACATGTACGCTGCGCTAGTAAGGAAGATGATATTTTCACAAATCTCTTTTAATAAACACGGGAAATAATGGCGACACTAAAAACAAAGTATGAGCACTCCACCGATTCCAAGCAAGACGGTTACAGTCAACTAACATTATTATGTACTGGCGCTGCCACCGTCATCTAAAGTGTTACGTATGTACGATAGAAAGTTTTGCAAAACTAAAAAAAAAATTTTGTGGTTTTTGTTGTTGTTTTTTTTTTGTGTGTTTTTTTTTTTTTTTTTTTTGTTTTTTTTGGTTATTTGTTTTGTTTATGTTTTTTATGTTTTGTTTTGTTTCGCAAGTGTCTACACTTCAGAACTACATTGTCAGCGATTAGCTATAATATGTATTCAAGGGCGCCTGTGGTCGACGTTGCGAATTCATCTGACACCTTAGCCGCCTCAACGCGTAGGTTCGAGCCCCGGTTGGGCGGATGATTTAATGTAAGAATGTCTTCCAAGTGACTTGCGGTGCGCCGGTGGCTCTACTCAAACTTTCAGGGGTCTTGCTTCCAAAAAATTGCTGGACGTCGCTATAATGACCATAGTTGCATAATTTTATCGCTGTAATATATTTCTTATAGGTGGTATCCTACTGTTTTACTGTAATTATGTAATAAATATAACAGTTTTTTAACCCTGTTCTGGGGAATTTGGGCATAATCGATGCATAAACTTGTATTTTAGTTTACGTAAAATCTGTTGATAATATAATCACAAGTCTATAACAGCACAAATAGTGAGTTCAGTCGTTTTTATTGTCCAATCTTTCCAAATCTATAAATAAGCATGATGGGGATTTCAGGTAAAATAAACATCGACGTCAGCGCTTATTTCTCGGCTGATTATGTAACGTGATCTTAAAAGTAAGTAGTCAAGTGATTTCCTAAGTTTAAAAATAGCCATCTGTGCAGCGTTGCTCGGATATGAAATAACTGTTTGTAATGATAAGTGGGGACGTTTACCTCACTGTTCACACAGATCTAGGATATCATTTAAGAGCTTTTTGCAGGACCTTTTTAGGTAACAATGACTTACTTGTTGTTATTTTAGAAAACATTCTATGGTCAACACGGTCGAATACCACCTTTAGGACAAATCACATATTTTATATCTATGTCTGAGGTAACGAATATTTTTTTACCAGACGAGTCCACAATTGAAGGTCCTCCATGCGCATCATAATGAATTTCGAGAAATAGCCGGAGCAGCCATTGGAAAAGCAATAGGTATGAGGCCGAAGTCCATCTATGCATACATACATGTTTATCTTATTAATAATAATAATCAATGTACTTTTTCATAATTTTATAAAATGATGTCAGTTAATATAATTGTTATCCAAACCTTTTAAATGTCTAGTTTAAAAGGTATATATTTAACAGAAATGTTCATGTATGTCCTATGTTCTCCCTAAACAAATGGACCTTTACGGACATTTGCATTTAAATTAACATTTAAGGACATATTTAGATTATGTTGCAATAAATGTTAAAACACAGCTTAGATACGTCCGTGTTAATATATATGAGAATTATAAATGTGCGTCAATGAGTATGATAATCTATAGATATAGATAACGATTTTGAATTTTGCTTAAGAAATTATCATTATTAAAAAAATGTATAATCTTTTAGATACATTAACACCTCGCGGATTCGGCATGTTTCTTTGTCAATTTTTAATGAAAACATTTTAAAGCTAAAATATAAAACAAAGTAAACATACACATACACAAAACAACAACAACAAAAAGCAACAACAAGAACAAAAACAACAACAACAAATAACAACAAACAAAGAGATTCAAAAAGATTGTGTAAATAAATCTTAATTGTTTTCGTTCACTTCACAGCGGAAACCCATTTCTTGGAAGAGCTTGATTTAAGTTGGAACCATTTACGACAACATGGCGCTGTTGGCATAGCACGTGGCATACAGGTACGTTTGTTGTCAGCGTAAAAAGAAGTGGGTAAGAGCTTGAGGTTTCGAATGATAGAAACGATACGAAAACATTGTAGTGAAAATTTTATTCACTTGGTAATCCGACCCCTCCTCAGTTTGAGGTTGAAAAGTGACCCTTTAGTCGGCCGCCTGGCGTTTGACCAACAGTTTACGATACTTCTGGCACGTTTCTGCCATTACGCACTTTACGCACGTGCGTAACCTCTGTTCGAAAAATCGAAAATCAAAAGGTCTCCAAAAATGAAAGAAAGTCGATGCCTAACCAGGGTTAGGAATGATATATTTTATTCCGCCGTTTCTTTGTTATAAAATCTTACTACCACACCAATCAAGTTGAAAAGGTTTTACATGATTAAACTTATACACGTCAGGATTTTAGTCGTTTATATTTTGCATTGAGTTCCTCGCATGTCTACATTTTATCTATTATCCATTAGAAAACAACCGAATATATTCAAAAGTATTACTACGAAGGTTATGAATGTAATTGTGCGTTACTTTAAAAACGACACAGATACGAGCCTGTCGGTTCTTCTAACAAGGAAAAATGATTTATGTACTTTTGCTATAACTTAATGATTTAAATTGTCATGAAAAGGGCAATATTGGTGCCACAGCTAGTATCGTCTTTTGTAATAGTAGAAACAGTTGTTTTTGTGGTTATTATTGTTCCGTCTTTTTTTTGTCTCATGTACACATTTTTGTATATAATAAATATATATTTAATTTTTAGTTCAATCGATCGCTAGAATACATTAACCTGGCATGGAATGGTCTGGCATTCGAGGGCTGTGTCGGATTATCGGATGCTTTACGGAGGAACACGACATTAGAGAAATTGGACATTTCATGCAACAGAATACACCCTCCCGCCCTCCTGGAGCTAATGAAAGGCTTGTTTTGCAACAAAGTACTCAAAATACTCGTCGTATGTATAACGCTTAGTGTCTTATCAGTGAGCTTTATAACTGTTACAAAATGTAATTATGTTTAGTTATTATTATAGTTTTTAATTATTATCACAGATAATATCAGTTAAACAAACACGTGATGTAACTATCGGCTTTCTGCGTTGTGGAGGTTGAGGGGGCGGCAAGAGAGAGAGAGAGAGAGAGAGAGAGAGGAGAGAGAGAGAGAGAGAGAGACGAGGAGAGGGAGAGAGGAGAGACAGACGAGGAGAGGGAGAGAGGAGAGAGAGAAAGAGAGGGCAGGGAGAGAGAGAAAGAGAGGGGAGGGAGAGAGAGGGAGAAGAGAGAGAGACAGAGGGAGAGAGAGATATAGAGGAGAGAGAGGGGGGAAAGAGAGAGAGAGAGACGAGGAGAGGGAGAGAGGAGAGACAGACGAGGAGAGGGAGATAGGAGAGAGAGAAAGAGAGGGGAGGGAGAGAGAGAAAGAGAGGGGAGGGAGAGAGAGGGGGAAGAAAAGACAGGGAGAGAGAGATATAGAGGAGAGAGATAGTGGGAAAGAGAGAGAGAGAGAGAGAGAGAGAGAGAGAGAGAGTGGGAAAGAGAGAGAGACAGAGGAAGAGAGAGAGAAAAAAAGAGAGACTGTCAAGTTGCTAACGTATTACTCCTCAGCCTCTCACCGAGTAGTTTCGACTCCCGTTCAGGGTAAAACTTCAGGAAGGAAGGTCTTTTGGCATTTAGGCGGTAGGATGATGTTTCTTCTGACATTTATTTGACGCCTCCTCCACTTACAATTTTCTGAACATCGCTACCATGACCATAATTGGGTCGCTGTGGTGTATTTACAAAAAGGTAAAAAACAAACAAACTAGGGATCGCACTGGTTAAGAAATCAATAACAGGTCAACCTTTCCAAACGTTGCGCCGATTAACCGATTAAACAGGAAAGAAATGATGCTGAGAAAATGATGGTGCGTACCTTTTCCTTCCTAGATGGACCGTAACCCACTGACTGCATCGTTCACTAGTGTGTTCCTGGAGGGTATACAGAAGGCCCTGCCCACCATGGCTCTACAGGAATTAAGTCTGCTGGTAACATTTCTTCAGATGTATGATTGTTGTCCGTTGCTTTTTCGCCAAAAGCAAACTTTGTTATCAACTACTACCAAAATAGTTTAATCGTATACGATTATTGGTCTTCAATATACCTTTATGGTGTTATAACTTATGTTAATCAGGGGCGGATCCAGAAAACTGTGGTGTGGAGTATGAATCAAGATCCATTCAACTTAATCACAGTAAATACTAGATATATATATATATATATAGTATATTTATATATATATATATATATATATATATATTATTATATATATCTATATATAATAGATATATATATATTGCACAGTAAGGGACCACTAACTTCGACCTAAGCAGTCAAAAGACACAATTTACTTTAAAAGTTTAATATTGTAAGCATACGTGTATATGTTTTCACAATTCTACCCTTTTACCTGATTGGTGTTTGGGGTGGGGGATGCATATATTTGGATTCAATCGGAACTCCTCGGTTAATCGATTGATTTGGATTGGTTATATTTGAATTGCTTGGTTCCTATGATTGTACTTTTTGTGAAGTGTATGTTGAATTCTCTGCTTGCATTTTGATATTTAGATCAACTTTCATTAGGACATAAGTCAATTTTCTTACTTATATAACATATCTTTATAAGAATTTAAACGGATTCAGAGCTCATGTTCATGAAAAGTGAGAAATGTCACTATCTCCAAAAGAACAGGCGATAACCCCCTTTCCACCTTTATTATCAAACAAGGGAGATAATCCGTTTGTGGGCGTCCGTGGTCTAGCGGTTGACGTTGAACTCCGGATAAGAGGATCCCGGGTTAGAATCCTAAAGTGACTGTTAGTCCTTGAGCAAGACTTTTTAATGCACATTTATCCAGATACTCGGCATCTAAGTACTGGTTCTACCCAGGAAGTGGACAGTCGAGAGGGATTTATATAAGTTGAAAGAACTTGTTTCCCAATCGACTATAAATAAATAGGTTTAAACTAAGGGAGACCATGTTCATTTCACCAATGTTTACCCATTGTCAATTATATTGCTTAATTTCATTTAAAGCGCCATATTGTAACACGCGTTTCCATACCATTTTTGTCTACTGCTTATGGAATGCTCTTAGTCACATATTCTAGACTTAGAAGCGCCTAAGTAATTTAAATTCTTACTGTCGACAGAACAGTTTCCCGTTCACCCTTGTCAACAGGGACAACTGTTCCAAGGGACCTAACCTAAAGGGAAAAAATGAACATAGAGGCTACTATTAGCACAGAAAAACGCTCAACATGTTAAATAATGTATGCCGCACCCCGCATACAAAGCAAAACTAAACCAAATGCTCTAAAGCTCCCAATATAAGTCTGCACACACTGCAGAGTTTGGACCCAGTGTCACTATCCCTTCTTTCACGCTCCAGCGACGGTATGGACAGACAAAAACAGACCAGAAGAAGGTGTCCCTAACAAGCGGCTAGGTGGTTATCTCATATGCAATACATATAATACAAGAAAATGTACTTACATTACTGAATTAGTGGTCGACTTTCACCAAAAAAAAGTTGTTTGTCACGCCATTGACATCATTCTCCCTGAAATGGCCGACTTAAAGCACCGATCTTGTAACTTTAGGTTAGACTCCTTGTTTTAATTTACTTTCACCACATTTTTAAAATAAAAAATTCAACGTTTTGTCTATTGGTCAGGGTGTGGTGGTCGATCGTGCCTTTCTGCCAATCCTTGAAGAAATTAAGCAGAAGAGAAATTTTCACGTGGAATATGAAACGTCACTTCCGGTATCATGCCGAAACAGGACGGAGATGATGTCGGAAGTAAGTAATTATAAACTAAGTAGCTTCGTTAGTATTTTCGACAGAAATAAAATCATTAAATATTTCCCTGTAGTGAAGGGCTTTCTTTATCGCGGCGATATGTGTAAATACATATATATGCTGAAATGTGTGCTCAGTTATTCATATTCAGTATAATGATATTTACCAAAAAGGCAATTTTGATGTAAAACGTGTAACTGACAGGTTGCCGTTGTGATGTTGTTTTCTCACCTATATTTTGAAGCAGAGCATGCAATACATTGTAACATCGACATTTTTGAGTGGCAAACCACGAGTTAAATGTGTCTCATCTTGCCATATTTTTCCATATTTTAAGGTTTCTTATGTATTGACATAATCTTATTTATGATTGATATCAATAAGGTCTATACCCTAAATTGTTTATAAATGATTTTTCCGACATAAACACACTGATAAATGCTTAGCAGGGGTGAGGGGCGGGGGTGGGGGCGGGGATGGGAGTGGGGGCGGGGTTAGGGAAAAAAAAGGTGTTCCTCAATGTCCCTTGATGTCCCTGTTTTCACAGTTATTTTGTTAAGCTTACAGAACAATAGAAAACAACACTGTAGCCACAAACGTATCCATTCATAAAATGTCTATTTGTAAATTACAAATATTTACAAACAACTACTTTACAACAAATAAAAATATTTAAAATGGCTAAGAATTCATAGTTCTTTAAGTGAAACCTACAAGTTAAATACATGTATGTTCTTGAACAAAAGAACGAACACAAAATATGGTATTGATTTTTAACATTGTTAAGGTATTAGTCCCACGATAAATGTATCTAAGTTTTGAAATGTTTCATTTATTTTATATAGTGAAAATGCAATTTGCATGGTCGCTTTGATTCCAAAAATATGATGTATATTTGTTTAAATTGTTTACTTCTAGTTAAATATTCCAACAACAAGAACTCCGTTTATTTAATAATCATTTTTGAACAAATAAGTTACTCGTTATTGATACATTGAACATGTCAATGCATATTCGATTTAGCAAAATAAGTTACATATTTTGTTGTTAACAACCATATGCGTGTTCAAATAAATATCTGTTATTTAACACTGGGTCTATAATTGTGTTAAATACTAGCTTATATTAAAATGACGACTCAGGGGTAACATATTTCCAGCTGACCTATGGTGCACCGTTGGTTCTATCCGGACAAATGTCTTGGGTCTTTCTGCACCAAAATAGCTGTACGTATATGAAATAGTCTATTAAGACATTTTTTATAGAAAATAGCAGCCGAAACAAGCGCAGCAAGTGCAGGCTTCTATTTTTCTATGGAAACTTATTAATAGATTCTATCCGATTTAGAAGTCAAGCCAGAATGCGTGGTTTGTTGAGGAATTTGATTTTTCATAGCTTCTGATTGGCTACAAATGTAGGGCCATATCTAAGTCACTATAATGATCATAATTGGTCGCTGCGATGTATTTAAAAAAAGTTGACGTAAATTGACATTTGCACACCGGAATCGGATTTAAAAGAAGACCGGTTCACTAACCCCAAGTATAATGATATAAAATATAACAGGTTCAGACGAAGAATGACTATAACATCGAGCCATTGAGGATGCTGTATCTACTGAAAGAAAAGAATCGAGCCCAGGACTTCTTTCACAAGATCAACAAGGACCACAACGATGGTCTGACACCGGATGAACTGGCCAGTCTATTTCAGGTATCAATAAATATTTGGTGATTTCGAACCACTGATAATTTCTTTCATAAAAACATATTGACTTATAGACATCAACATGTGTCAGAATGGTGCTGTAGATATACAAAGTAGTATCGAATTTCACCTTACAGTATTTAGCGAGCAAGCCTTCGTCCATCGTCAGGAACCACGGATAAATAATTCGTTATCACTATATACATACACTTAAGTTACTGACCAGAAAAAACTTTCTTCTTCCTGAATAAATGCATGAAATTCAGCCAATGTAGTGAATACAACTTGTAAACAACAAGCGATCGCTGGTTTGTGCGGCCATCTTGACACTGATACATAGTTTTTTTTAACTTCAATTGAAGAGTAGCGTCGATGTAACGTGCATTTGCATTGGACCACTGGTTGTTATGAATATTCATGAAAACGAACCTTTACCAGCCTTATGTCCCACGGCCAACTTGAGGCAGAGCTGTTTGAGTAAACGTGAGTTCCGACGATGGCCCTATTTTCGGAAGATAATGGCCTATAAAAATATGCGTTTGAGCTAGAGACCAATTACTAGCATCCGATGGTCAGTTTTAAAACTGATGTAAACGTTGACCAGTCAGATACTTGAGGACGTTCTCAGAGACAAGCTTACAGTTTAATAACCTCTTGTTTTGTTGGATGCCATGACATTCGCACTGACTTGTACATTACCTAACGAACTATTGCCTCAATTTAGATCAATATAACAGCTTTGAAAGAAACAAACACAAGCACGGCTCAAAACATACAACCGGATCCGACTCAAATTTCCTTATAACATAAATCAGTTCAACTCCTTATTTACATGCTTGCACAAAATACGCGCGCATGGTCTGTTACAATTACTTTACACATCAATCAATTTCAGTCTTTATTCTCAAGCACAGCAGAAACCGCCTAAACTTTTCGGGTAACATTAATTATAAGGTTGTTTGAAAAAATAATCTGGTCCAATCTGGCTGATACCACTTTTATAGCTTTATAAGAGGTTAAAATTGAATAAAATGCGCATAAAAAGTATTGTTTGCATTTAACTAGAGGTGTGTTTAACAAAACCATCTAAATGCTTTCTAATGGTCGATGATTTCTAAAGAAGAAACATTGGCAGACAGTTGCGGACAATGATGCAGCATGATTTTTATTGCTTCACAGTAATTATGTGCATGGAATGACTGACTTTCAAAAGGTGTCAAATAATGCTGAAATGGTTTAAGATGAGATTCAATCTTTGGGTTGTCTAGTTCTTAAAAGATTTTTATCTACATGTAAGCGACCAATGAAGCTTGATTAGCCTCACAGACGCCGTATATCTTTTCATAATGGTATACGTATTGTTTGTTAAAATCATTATCATGTTTTATCATGCAATATGCTCATTTAGTAATAACCGTACGACAGTCCTTTAAAGCGCGTGTATTTTTATTTAAATAAGTGAACAATGAATTTTGGAAGGAACAGCTTTATAAGGCAATTTAAATAATCTTTTGTTGAATTGTGCTTTAAGAAACTTTGTGGTTTTTGTGTGCAAAACAGAAAAAAATATATGTTTATGTATGTTTACTTTTATTTCACTTTGTTTTTAGTTGGGTGTTAGTTATAAACTGTTGAACCAAAAATCTGGTTTCTCTAACGCTTGAATCCATCATAGGAAATTTTCTTAAAATCTTAATTTTTTTTATTTTCTATTTTCCAGGAAGCCGGTATACCTGTTTCCAAGTATGTCATTGATACCATCATGGATTTCATGGACACCTGACAGGAACGGAAAAATTGAGCTTGGGTATAAGAATAATGCGCCTCGAAAACATTTTTTAACCAAATGTTGATAAAATACAAGTATAATCAGATTTATATATGGTGTGCGTGTGGTCGCGTGTGAATACATTTGGGCTTGTGTGTGGCCGTGCGTGCCTCTCAAATTACAGTTACGTTGTTTTGCAAATTTTGTAAACTGTATGTTTTATATACAGGATCTGACACGAGCTGACGTTTTTAAACGATGTCAGGAAAAGTAATAGTAAGCGAGCCTATGGCGAGCCTGCTATCATTTTTCCTGGACGAGTTTTATAAATGTTTGTATTATACGACAACGAGTGCCAGATTCTCTTTATCACGTGATTTTAGTCGTTAATATATTATTTTACGAAATTTTAACAAACATACACGGTGAAATAGTGGTATGAGACATCTGCCTTATGATGACGTCATCAATGAAATGCTGTTTTACACTAGAGTTATATGAGAAAACATGTAATGGGTGTATTAAATGATGATGGGGAGTAATGTTATGTTGATTATGGTGTCACAATTTTATTGTCATTTACAAATATATAGTTATACCATTTATACACTAGTAAATGTTCTGTCCTCTTGTAAACTTAAAATGTTGATATAAAATCATTGCACCAGTTATATTTGCTCATTATACCAGAAAATGTGCCTAACATTTATAAAGTGTTTCTTAATAAGGAAGACCGATTAAGTTAAATTCATTCGTAAAGAAATCTGTAAATAGCTTTTTTAAAAGAAGGTCACCTTCAACGTGATAAAGTACTTCAACACATACGTAGTTCAGGGATTTGTTCGAAACATTATACGTAATATAATTAAATTATTATATAACTATCATATTTTAAATAATTTTAAATATTGTAATTATATTTTGATTATTATATATTATTATTATTATTATATTAGGATTATTATTTTATTTCATATTATTATCATATCATCATAATTATTTTTATTTTATTTTCGTTTTTATCATCATCATCATCATCATCATCATCATCGTCATCATAATCACTTTTACTTTTTTCATCATCTGTATTATTATTAATATTATTATTATTATTATTATTTACGTTAATTTTGAATACTTTGCTCTCTGCAGCGAGTTCTTAGTTGGTGACAAGAAGATGAAGCGACTGACCCGAGACCTGGCGAAAGGAGGCGAAGTTGAACCCGCCTATACTCGTTACTCACGGACCTTCCGGAAACCTCCGATCGAAGAACTCACTTCGAGACTGCAGGTTTGTTTACACATTTTCCCAATGCATCAGTTAAATTCATACAAATTATCTGTTTATTCTGAGACAAAAAACAACCATCTCAATAAACAAAATATATTTTTTTCAGTCAAACATATAAAAAAGACACTTAACTTTAGTTTTAATTAATTAAAAACACTAGCTATAATCTGTCTGACATAGACGTATTGGTCGAGGTAGTTACACAGATGCATTTTAGGTTGTAGTTTACATAGATAAAAACAATAAGAACCAAACAAACACAAAGCGCTATAAACACTGTGGTATTTATTGCTTCGGGGAAGTAAGGTCTAACGCAGCCACATAGTCATACAAGAAAAAACATTGATCCAAACTATCAAAAACGACGCAAAAGTATGTATTGTACCAGTAAGAGAAATTTGGCAAAAATATTTAAAAAACAACAACAGAAGATTCCCATAACAGTAATCTCCCTTGCTTGACAAACCAAATTCAAAAACCAATAAATTTTAAAAAAAAATAAAAATAAAAAAAAAAAATCGAAATTAAACATATTTGACTATCATTATATGACGACAGTTTTTATGGTAACATTCACGACAGTTTTTGATGTGACATTGGATTTTTAAGACAATTTTTTAGATTATTGCTTGATGATGAACCATATTTTTTTATTACCACTTAGATCCTATCGGTAAACATCCTGGTCATATGACTCTCCAGTGGCAATCTGCAAACGTGATCACAGTAGACTCCGCACTTCAGCGCGTCGTCAATAATATTGAGACATATACGACCGATATGAACTACCATAGACACTTTTTGTACAATAAGGCATATGTTTACCCATCGAAACTTAACACTCTGTAATTTTCAATGTAGTAGCTGTTTAAACAAAACATAAAAACTTTACAAAACCCATGCACGTAGCAATTAGAAATTTCGCATGATTCACACAGATTCACAGTGTACATTGGAGATAAACCAGGGCATTCCATTCCGCATTTTACAGGCAAATAGATTTTGTAGTATTGATATTTTTTTTGCTAGATGATAAAAAGGAACTCTTCTGTAACCTTTTTGCAAAATAAACTTCTTTCTGTACATTCTGATTGGCCAACATGACTGCTTTGATGTTTAGAATCTTACAAAATAAATGTTACGTATTTAGCGTGTAATAACACGTTTAATGCCTTACTTGCGCGGTAGGAGGTCGAGGAACAAAAATGTTGTGCAAATTAACTAAAATTTATGCCGGGAGTGTGGGCCACTATCGCCATATGCTGGTAACGTCACACAACATGTACGTTTCACCGAGATTATGGATTGCTGTGATTTTGCGCAAATCGGTTAAATTAATCATTCGTATATCATTTAATTCTGTATTTTACAATATATGTATATGTACATATTTTTGGAAACATTATTATTTATATTTAATGAATTTTTTTTTGCTGCCGAACATTAGCTCTCTGACTCTGACGCATTTGTTCATCAACTAGATTTAAGTGTATTGTTTTCGTTAAGCTGTGTTTTCTCTAAGTACAAGAGTACAACACTGATATTTTGCCACTTTTAAGTTCCAAATACTCATCAAATTTTATAATCTAGTTTTTTCTTATCTATTTTACAAAACGAATCTCTGTTGGGGAGAAGATCCTAATGTTATAATATCTGCTAGCTAAATTAGGTGTTCTTCCTCTACAAAAAAAAAGAAGAAAAAAAAAGCTTAACGTCGCTATTATAACCATGACTGTGTCGCTGCGATGAATGTCAACAAATAAACCATTGTATGGGTATATGCTTTACGAATCTCTGTTGACGAGAAGATCCTAATGTTAGAATATATGCTAGCTAACCTAGGTGTTCTTCATCTACAAAAAAACGAAAAAAAAGCTGAAGGTCGCTATTATAACTATGACTGTGTCGGTGAGATGAATGCCTACAAACAAACCGTTGTATGGGTATATGCTTTCATTACGCCCTAAAGTACTTTTTCTGTTGCTTATTTATAACAGTGAATAAGCACAAAGATACTGGACTTTTAGCCTGATTATCGCGCTTTGTTCGGCGCGCTTTGTTCGGAAAAATTGCAGCTCCAAATATGACATCTAATTGCAAAGGAGTCTCAAGAAATGAATAGGCAACAATGTTTTAAAGATAGTATGCGACTATTCAACCCCGTTTTTTTTTAGTTTTTTTTTTTTTTTTTGTCTATTTAAACTAAGGAAAAACAAGTGACCACTTACTTTTGAAATCTGTTATATCATCATCCGGGTAACTCGGTGTAACTTTGATTTCTTTTTTTAGCAGACATCTCCATTGTGTTTATTTTTCAAATTTGGATAGAAATAACAATTAGGACAATTTTGCATGATTTATATTATCTACAATTGAGGTAGGGCTTATAATCGTCTTTGCTTATACTGCAGTGAAATGTAGAAATCATGCACAGATTTCCTCGAACAGGCATAACATATTGTTACATGTACTTGACATAGGCAACCACATATGACGGAAACAACCTTCATATATGACCCATACAATGGTTATTAACAGAATAAAGTGTAATAAAGCAATAACATAGTATGAGACACATATTCATAAAGGCGGTATCCGACAGTTTGACTGTATCAAAAACATGTAAGCAGGGATGGACACCCCCAGCCCCCATTGCTTAAACAATACTAAACATTTAACGTAAATTTTGTCTGTTGACTGTTTAGGTCAAAGTTAGGGTCCGTTACTATGTATTACTATGTATATATCGCTAGTATTTACTGCGAAAAAGTTGAATATATCTTGATTCATACCCCCGACCCCCACCAACATTTTCTGGATCCGCCCCTGCATATAACAATATATTATTGTATTGTGCTACAATGAGGTACTTTTGTGAAATGGAAATTGTCTCCCTTGTTGGTTTATATCAGAGGTATTCCAAATAGTAGGTAGGTCGTTGAAATACTTTATTGCTTGTCTTTTGCAGATATTGAAACTGCAGGCAGTAAAATTTCTTTCGTTTGCATAAATATAGGCTTACAATCCATTTAAATACTTACAGAGATGTGTTATTTAAAAAAATAGAAAAAGGAAGTGTTTGTTGATGATGGTTAACCTGGGTATCACAAGAAAGGAAAAAAAAGTCAATGTACACTCCAAAGAACACAAGCATAAAAACCGAGTAAAACCAATGAAAGGACCTACTTGCATTTAGGGATTATTCAGGAGAGACTATTCATTAATATCTCCCTTAGTTCTACTGTTTCGTTACAGGTGGACGAGGCCCCTCCACAATATCTGTCACCGCTAGCCTCGATAACAGCCAGTCCAGCCAGCAGTCGGAGATCCTCACTTAACCATCAGTCCCTGTGATAGTAATCATCGCCCTTGGAACTTTCAATAAAAAGGACCACGGATGTGAGACATCCAAGTCGCCGCAGAGATCATGCGATTTAAACAAGAAGATGACTGTCCTGGGAACTGAACACTCTCTTAAAGTGTCAATTCATTATATAAGAGGAACGAACCGTAACTCTGATGGAAACTTATTTTCTATACACGAAAAGCAACAACATCAGCGCAGTAAGTGAGCATCGGGCTACTTTCACTTTAAATTATACCATATTCTTAAATTAGAGTGGCGACCCTTATATTAATAAATATTTATAATTGGTCTTGGAAATGTCTATGGTGTGACGTCACAGCTTCAAGAAGCGATATTGTTTTTAACTGTTATGTTATTTGAGCGGTAAGATTACCATATTACTATATATCTATTATGGTGTTTGGTTTCTTTTCTTTCTAAAACAACAAATACTTAAGCTTAAAACAAAAAACACAAGAACCACAGGTGACAAAGCACAGTTAAATCCTTACTCGTATCAATTGTTGATTCTATTTTTTTTACATGACTGCACTAATTCGTATGCAAGGGCAGCCTGCACTAATCATCACAGAATATTCAGAAACGTTTTAATAGGTAGATGTGTAAAACTTCGTCATTTAAGTTTTGTTGGGATTTAAATTGTTTTGTTGTACTTTTTTATGGTAACTATGTTTTTGTGCCTGCGCACTAAATACAGAAATGTTCCGACAATTCGCGATTGATATACAAGATAATTCCCACGCATATTGTACTGCAGTTGAGCTTTTTCCATTCGTTTCCAGACGCTCATTTGACTTAGGTCAAACGGCGCTAATGTAAAATGTGCCAAATATGAATTTACAGATAGATACCAAATTCAATTTATTTCGGACTGAAATTGATGTCCTATAAATAACAGTTTATATGATTTTACAGATGTCTACATTTAATGACCAGTAATAACGACTTATATGTGCCCTGAAGTACATACTTGGTTCAATACACCAAAGCGAGCATATATACCAAACAATATCGCTACGAATTAACATTGTAATGACCGAAAATGACCAATAAAGACTGGCATAGACGAACAATGTGTGAAATTTTCTTAGGTATTAAAGGGTAAATTATTCTATTTTTGCATAATTTTCCGGCGACTTTGATGCTCTGCTTCAATTTTTTCTTATATAAGCATTTTATGCAGAAACTATGCCCAGATTCAACAAAGCATTGGTTAGAGATTTTGTACGTGTATTTGATATAGGCAAAACTGTAGGATACCACCTTTAAAAGTTGTATGTAACGCTTTAAATCGACTTATTTCCAGCTTAAACAATGTCTCCGTTCAGCAATGTCTAGCAGATTAAGTTAAGAAAGACTTGACACATGTATAAAATGTCCATGTAATATAAACGACAAATAATGTATTTTCTTTTTCTTTTTTTTTTTTGGAGGGGAGGGGGGGGGGGGGGGGGTCTTGTGTATGGACACTGAACATTTGTGTGAAAGTGGTTTAGAGTTTTTGTTGTGTAATTGAATTATTCTGTAAGCTGCATTTCCGTAATTTATGGCGATGTTGAGTTTGAGGCGGATACAATTAATTTAGTACGCTACATTTAATGTAGACTCATGAGTCTATTTTAAAGAACTCTTCATAATATAGAAGTTACGCTCCAAAACGTTGCCAATAATACACATTTTGAACTGACATCTTTCAGTGTATTTCCCAGCGGGGGCTGCTTTATTGCGATCTAATCTTTTAGCGCATGGCTGTTCTTTTTGTGCATAGTAGGCCTAAATTTACAGATATGAACTTTGCTGAGACATGCAATCGAACAGTTAACTAGACCTGTCTACTAAGTTAGTCAGCACACCGTACTGTTTGCTACTGCTATATTGTAAATATTCTATATGAATCTTATTATGATCTTTCTACATCAACATGCAACGGTTATCGGAAATATCGCTAGATATTCAGCAGCAAATATTGTAGATCCTGATCAGACAGCTACAGGCAACTTTATATAGACGTAAGTATTAGTTTATGCAGAAATTATG
Source organism: Sinonovacula constricta (assembly GCA_007844125.1). Lineage (NCBI taxonomy): Eukaryota > Metazoa > Mollusca > Bivalvia > Cardiida > Solecurtidae > Sinonovacula > Sinonovacula constricta. The sequence goes on along the minus strand of CM017564.1, from coordinate 53,858,980 downwards.
CCCAAATCCCGCCAAAGTTGTTTATGTTCATTAGTTTTATCGTTCCACCAACTTTATTTCAATTATCTGGAGACGGTCCAAAACTGTGGTTAGGTATTGTTATGTATATTTGGCATAAACAGATTTAACACTACTTCGGGCATATAATCATGTCATGGCACGGTTCTTTGTCCCTAGAGACTATCCCATGCACGTGTCTGACCTACTTAATTAAAACTCCTGAACATTTCTTTAGACACTTCGTATACATTTAAAGAGATACGCGTAAATATGCACAGAACAACACATCATCACTTTTTACGTATTTTATTTTAATTATGGCGTCCCTATCCAGCCCATCAGTGCATTGCTTTTGTGATACATGAATGGGGAACATTGGCGAAATGAAAACTGTCTCCCTTGATAGACATACCCGAGGAAGTTCAAATAATAGGTAGGTCCTTTTATTTGGAATATTTGGACTTTATCGCCTGTTCTTTTGTTGTTGGAGCGTATACAGATATTTTATTTAAACAACAAAGTGGAAATGATGGTAGATGATGGTTAAACTGGATATCACAAGTAAGACATAAAAGTCAACATACACTCCAACAAAGAGTTCAAGCATAAGAACCGAGTAAGCCCCGCCCCCCCCCCCCCTCTACCCCCCTCCCCACTTCCCTCCACCCCAACCCAATAATGGATTTTATTCGTTCTGCTACGACCCCCCCCCCCCACACACACACACCCGGCCCCATCAACCTTCAACTTAAATTTTGTTTAGCGTGGTACTATGTGCATGCATATGTCGAACTTGAATACTGAAAAGTGGAACGTGCCCAGTTAATAAGTAACATAAATGACCCACGTTTAATATATTATTTCACCCGAGATATATTCAATTTTAAATAAAGAATTACGCGTGCTTGTCAAAATAGCCCACTTATGCATAGCATGCAAATTAAATGCCCCGTGTGCAAATAAACATGATAGATATCCCATTCGGAAATGAATGTTTCATTTATACTGAGTAGTGAATACTTAGTTCAGTACCTGGAACTGAAATATCTTTCAAAGAATCGCCGACTTCACATATGCACTGGCAATTATTTAAAATCCGTTACTTGTTTATTCACCCATTCTTTGCCAAGGTCGGTGGCAATGGTCCAAATATGCGTTGCCGTTACGTAACCCTTTCTTACTGATTAACCATTTTCATGCGACAATAACTGTTTAACAACACAACATTAAATTTATCTTCTACTAAGTAAAATTTAGCTAACAGGACATATTGCTGGGACTTTGCAGCCAAAATGTGAAGATCCTGATCAGACAGCATCCACCTTTGGTCATAACCAGGTAAATGCGTTCTTTGAAGCAGGTTCAGGGTAAACCATTGAATAAACAGTATTTTCTTTTGAATATCAGCCCACTCAACTGGTGCACATTTTTGCTTGTAAAATTCGCTTCGTTTGTTGGTTGGTGTGTCTAACAGTCGGATCTAATTAAGCAGGAATCGCGCGTATTTATTTAGATTGAGAAAGACAAACATTTCGAGCGTTTTTAACGATTTGTTCTGCCTAAAAAGTCGTAATACCAACCAAACCATACGAACTCATCATGCCAACCAAACCATACGAACCTAATTAATTCAACCAAATTATACCAACTCATTATACCAACCAAACCATACCAACTTATTATTCCAACTAAGCTATACCAACTTATTATTCCAACCAAGCCATACCAACTTAATATTCCAACCAAGCCATACAAACTTAATATTCCAACAAAGCCATACCAACTTAATATTCCAACCAAGCCATACCAACTTAATATTCCAACCAAGCCATACCAACTTAATATTCCAACCAAGCCATACCAACTTAATATTCCAACCAAGCCATACCAACTTAATATTCAAACTCAGCCATACCAACTTATTATTCCAACCAAGCCATACCACCTTAATATTTCAACCAAGCCATACCAACTTAATATCCAACCAAACCATACCAACTTAATATTCCAACCAAGCCATACCAACTTAATATTCCAACCAAGCCATACCAACTTAATATTCCAACCAAGCCATACCAACTTAATATTCCAACTAAGCCATACCAACTTATTATTCCAACCAAGCCATACCAACTTAATATTCCAACCAAGCCATACCAATTTAATATTCCAACTAAGCCATACCAACTTATTATTCCAACCAAGCCATACCAACTTAATATTCCAACCAAGCCATACCAACTTAATATTCCAACCAAGCCATACCAACTTAATATTCCAACCAAGCCATACCAACTTAATATTCCAACCAAGCCATACCAACTTATTATTCAAACCAAGCCATACCAACTTAATATTCCAACCAAACCATACCAACTTAATATTCCAACTAAGCCATACCAACTTATTATTCCAACCAAGCCATACAAACTTAATATTCCAACCAAGCCATACCAACTTAATATTCCAACCAAGCCATACCAACTTAATATTCCAACCAAGCCATACCAACAAAATAATACCAGCTAAACCATAACAACTAAACCGTATTGTTTTGGCTGCATTAATTTTAATTACTAACAAGGCCCGTTCTGTTTATCAGTCCGAACACCTCGGATAATTCACGAATCCTCTCTCGGATGTATGAAGGTAGTCGGATCACTTCGGCCATTTCCCTAAATGGGATTGCTTTTGTGACAGACGTCAAAACAAGATGGAAGCTCGGATGACAGCTCACTACTGTATGAAGCCTGTTAAACTTTAATCTGTGGCGGCTTATTTACCCAGCGCAGTAGACATGCAGCTGTCAAACGATGCCATTGTTCATGTTTAGTGCGAACTACATTTAAGGCATATTCTTCTTCAGACTTGCGGCGAACATAACGATCGTGATTTCAGTAAGTATCATTGCACCAAATACATCCGAGGGATGATTGTCCCAAGGACGGAATTACCCGAGGAGTTCCGATTGTCTTTATATATATATTTATATATATATATATATATATATATATATATATATATATATATATATATATATATATATATATATATATATATAGCAGCACTAAGTAATTCGTAACTTCTCGGCGGTATACGGACAAGTCGGTAATGTGCGAGTCGGCAGTAGATGCGCATGCCTGATGTCCTAAATAATTAACGACAAGAACATTTGGTTAGGCTATGCCTAAGACCTTGCTTTCCGGAGAAGTGAATACAATAGTGCATCGTAGATTTTCACTTGTGCCACGACAGAAAGCGGTGCCTCTTATGGAATGTGTGTGTGTGTGTGCGTGCGTGCGTGCGTGCGTGCGTGCGTGCGTGTGTGTGTGTGTGTGTGTGTGGTAAAAATAGCGTAGCAGGCAATAACAGGAAATCGCAGCTTTTATGTGAGGCCTTTTCTCAGAGAGAAAAGAACCGAGTATTCCGCTTGAAATTTATATCATGCAACAATAAAGTTTAGAATGCAATTATATATAAAGGTAACAGGCATAAATACGAATTCGCAGTTGTTTGGTGAGGTATTGTTTAACAAAAGAAACCGAGTATGCCGATCTTAACAATGTAGCAGACAACAAGTAAGAAATTAAAGTAGCAGATAGTCTAAAACTTTCATGAGGGTGTCATTCCTGCTGACTTGCTGTGTTGGATATCGCAAAAATGATAATAATTGTGTTGTTGCGATATTACAACAACATCAACGGGAAAAAACCGGAATGGAAGGCTATTGTAAAATATACCACCAAATTGTTCCCCACACTACGACTCCTATCCACTAACCAATCATAATATGACCCCAAAGGCACCATTTATATATCCGAAAAACTATTTTCTTTTCGATGTAGTTAAGTTGAGAATACTGATATCGTATAACACTTCTTAAAACTGTTATTTTGTAAAAACTGTTAAGCACGTACCGTAAAACACTTTGGATGTGCTTTGTCCTGAAATCCATTACTATGTTCGATTTGAAAAAATGGAGAAAAAGTCCTTAAAGGTTGTGTCACATTATATCCGACAGTTTGAACCAAATTAATTTTCTGAAACAACCAAAAAATGTTTGTTACTCAAAAATATCCCGCATAATGTTGTTTATTGATGTCCTACATCTATGTGAAAAGTGCAGCATAACACCACAGACATCATTACAAACATGTACTTCCTATCTGAACAACCTTGCAAAGTTTACTATTTTTCAACTAAGACAACCACGGGGCCCCTTACTTTAAAGATAACGTTATAACATCATCCGGGTTATCCACTTTGACTTCGGTACATATTTTTAGCAGAAATCATCATTTTATTTTAATCATGGATTGAAAAAGAATGAATATTAAGAGCGAGTTTTCACAGTTAGTACTGTCTTAGATTTAAGTGGTTATCCGAAAAATAACTCACAACTAGACCTATACGAGAAAAATGAATTACAAACTTTGTTATAATGTGCAATTCTACAAATTCAAATTGACAAGGGTTGCACCTACTACATGCATATTGCATTTTGCACTTCAAGGACTTACATGTATCAAGATCGATTGAATTAACTGCCTTCATCGGATCAATCAAAACAATCTTGTCGCATTACAATAGTGCATACAAAATTCGTCAAAGTCTTCTTGACTACACGAAATATGACAAGGACACTACTGTAAAGATGTTGTTGTTTTTAAATGGATAAATAAACAAAAAGCTTAACTTTAAATAATGTCATACACGATGACAGAATCTACACTTAATCTTAAATGAATCTATACTATGCGAAAAGAACATTAGAAGCGAGATTTTAAACGGATTATTTTTTGCCTGTTAACGTCCTTGTGTACCTTGATCGATTTGATCGATAGCGCATTGGCGCATACGTAATGATCTTTCGACCTTTGAATATGGGACTACTTTATTGTGTTTCTCCGCGGACGCGCACCATTCATTTAGTGTGTCTGGAGCGAACGGCGTCATGCGTATTTTCCTGTCGGTTTTTCTATGCAGCCTTGTGTGCTGCTGTAGCGCAGGTGACCAAGGTTCGAACCAGATTGATGCCGAGATAGAAAAGCTTGAGCATGAAAAACTGGCCGTATATAAGCTAGCTAAGGTAGGTTTTTTTCTACATCAACCATATATATATATATATATATATATATATATATATATATATATATATATATATATATATATATATATATAAATATATATACACTCGTCAAAATTTCTAAGTGCACACTTTTTTCTTCACATTGTTTTGCAACAGAAGAAAGCTTTACAACTTAATTAGGTGAAACACATCCGTAAGCATGAACGTGTTGTGGATTTAGGTACAAGCGCACCGATCAATCGACTATTTACTGAAGCGTCACGCTGGCGTCAAAATCACGATTTTCCCGATATTCAAAAATATTTTCAATAATTTTCAAGTATTTCATTGTAAGTTTTTATCAGGTATTCCGTAAAATACAAAGTGTGCACTAGGAAATTTTGACTAGTGTATATAGATGTATATATATGTTATATAATAAGTTTCAAGGTTGCGTGATACGATATATCACGGTTTCGAGTTCAGATGCATATTAATTTAACCAAGGGGGTCGTAGATCTGAGTGAAATCCGTACGCATCTGAACAACAACAACACGCACACACACAAACGCACACATACACGCACAAAACAAACTAACAAAACAACAAAACTAACCACAAACAAACAAAAAATTATATATCGTTTGATCTGTAAACCTAAAATATACTTTCAATTTAATATTTTGATTACTTTTACCATAGAGATAGAAGAATAGCAAATGCGAGCTGTTATATTATTTGGCTCTTACTCCTCTGACTGCTGTCTTGTTCGATTTCACTCACTGGTCTTTTCTATGTATGGGCATAATACTTGTTTTACAAATATTGGGATTGGGATTTGCCGGCATTTTTGCCGATACTGCGCAGTGACATTTCTATCATTATAGCACAGGGGCACTTATGAGGTGCCCAGGGACTGAACCCGGCCGGTCCGTTATACTGACACCGACGAGTCAGGCGTAATGCTGTCCCCTTAGCCCCGAGCGTTAGGAGGGAAGCCACTACTACCAACTCTAAAGTTTTTGGTTAGACCCGGCCGGGGTTCGAACCCACGACCTCCCGATCCGCAAGCCGACGCTCTACCACCTGAGCTATTGCGGCCGGTTTACAAAGATTACCGTTAATAAATACGTTTGCAAGGAATTATGCTATTTTATTACATACGAATATTATATGAAAATCAACAAACTAAAATTTTGATGTAAATGAGAAAACAAACTCATCAATAATCTCTGAATTTGCCTCTCCCACCCTTTCACGAAACGACGATATGAACACGGCATTTACCAATGAATTTTACATAATATAAGAGAAAGGAATGTATGTTTTAATATTCACTTACATTTTACATAAACATGTACATGTAAATATTAACAATGTATATTTTGTGACATAATTTGTTGGTTCGATTTCACCGCAATAACCCTTCCAATGAAACACAAATACATTTCAGTAAATATATCAAGGCAATCGGAACACCCCGGATAATTCACAAATCATCTCTCGGATGTATATAGGTAGCCGGATTACCTCGGCCACTTCCCAAAATGGGGCTTCTTTTGTGACAGACGTCAAAACAAAGATGGCAGCTCGGATGACAGCCCACTACAGTACGATGCCTGTAAATCTCCATTTTTGGCTGCTTCAAATTTAAATCATTCAAGTTTAATTTACCTGGCACTGCAAAGACACAGCTGTCAAACGACTCGATTGTTTATGCTGCAGCTTTGTGCGAACTACGTCTTAAGCATATTCTTCCGACTTCCAGCGAACAATACGATCGTGATTTCATTGAGTATTATTGCACCAGATACATCCGAGGGATGATTGTCCCGAGGTCGGAATTACCCGAGGAGTTCCGATTGGAATCGAACTGAAATTTGTACATGGGGAAACTGAGTCCATTTTTCGAGCGATCAGAACACTGGAAATACGGATTCAAAGTCGGTAAACGAGAAGCAGGGGGGTGGGGGTGACCATACTTTTTTTGCCGCAACAAAAAAGTATGGTCACTCCCCTATGCTGCTTCAGGGATGGCCTACCGACCTCGCCGGCCCTAGGTGGCCCGAGCGCGCTGACTTCGAGGAGTTCCGATTGCTTTTGTGACAGACGTCAAAACAAAGACGGGAGCTCGGAAGACAGCTCACTGTAGTAGGCTACGATGCCTGTAAAACATCACGTTGTAGCTGCTTCAAATTTAAATCAAGTTAAATTTACCCGGCACTGCAAAGACACAGTTATCAAACGACGCCATTGCTTATGTTTTGTGCGAACTATATTTTAAGCATTTCCGATTTTTGGCAAAAGAAACGATCGTGATTTCTGTAAGTATCATTGCACCAGATACATCCGAGGGATGATTGTCCCGAGGACGGAATTACCCGAGGAGTTCCGATTGATATCAAGGCAGTTTACAAATATGTCAACATGTCCTTACCTGAGAATAATAATCCATTTTTACTATTTTGAGAAAAAGGCCCATAAACATGATAAGTCAATTATTTCGGTTGTGGCTCGTCGATTTGGAAAAAAAAACACAGGGTGTACAGGGCTGTCCATAGATTATGTATATTGACGCACAAAACGATATACACTAAGGTTATGAAGGCATTTATTTTTTTTAAATTTGGAGAATTAAAACTCAAACAAGTTAAATGTGTTCGCTATTATAGAAAGTTAACTGCAATCAGTTGGAGATTATCTCAGTACGAAATAAACTAAATAGGACATATCTCAATCTGAATTTAAAATGTAAGGCTCATAGCTCTGACCTTTTCGAAATTACGAAATCTCGCGCAATCTCGATCCGCGAGATTTGAGGTCACGGGGGTTCCGTTTATGTGCTCGCGTGTAAACATAGAACATCTGACTTACTTTCGTTTCTTCTTCACACACAAAAAGAGGGACAAAGTGAATAAAAATGATACATCAAATCATCAGAACTTGTATTTATATGTTTTAAATGAATTTTACTCGCTTAGATAATTTTATTTTGCTATGGGACAGAACGATTTCTGCTGTGCTGGAGGTTGTAACCACCAGAGATCTCGAGGTGCCACATGCAATTTTTTACAAGATTCCTAACGATAAAAAGCTCAGGCCTGCGTGGCTGACTAATTGGAGAAATAGATACGTTGTCATTTAGCCTTTAGTTCCAATCAAAATTTAAATTATCTTCCAAATTATGTCATTTTGAAGACCACCCCCTTCCCCCCACCGCCAAGTCAAGGAAAAAATGGTTTAAAGTGCCAAGTATATTTTCCCATAGACCAGCAGTAAGAAAGGCCTCAAGATGACAATCAAAAGAAAACATAAAAACTATGCCTGGTAAGCTAATCTTTTTTGATAAGCACCCCCTCCCCCACCCAACAGGCAAAAACCAACCAGAAAACCCTCTTTTATTAAGGTTATTTTGATTTCAAATAAAGTGAATTGTTTACATGAAACTCTCTAATAAAAATTCTGTTGTGGTTGAAGAAGAAAAAAAAATGTTTATATATTCCTTGGGTAATCTGATATCATTTGTGTTTGACTAAAAATCTCCAGGGATACATACTAGTGAACATTGGAGCTATAGTCTGTCTGCATACAAATTTATGCAACACAAATAATGTTTATGTTTAATCACAAACATGTATTCTGTTTTGCAGTCTGGTACACTGGAAGATTGCACACAGCTCGACCTAATCTCCACTTGTTAGCTTAGATAAAGGTCATACTGTAATTTTTGATAGGCATAATTTTGCAAAAAACTCCAGGGATACATACTAGTGAACATTGGAGCTAGAGTTTGTCTGCATGCAAAATTATGCTCAGTATCAGGCGCGTACCGTTTTTTTGAAGTTACGCACAATTACAAGGGACATAAACTCTGTAGTAATACTTTTGAATATATTCTTTTCTAATGAATAACAGGCATAATGCGGACATGCGAGGAACTTAACGCAAAATATAAAAGACTAAAATCATGACTTGAATAAGTTTAATCATTTGAAACCTTTTCCACAATAAGATTTTATAACATAGAAACTACGAAAATAAAATATATCATCCTAGCCCGGATTTGGCATTGACTTTCTTAGTGTTTTTTGGATTTTCGATTTTTCGAACAGACGTTACGCACCTGCGTAAATTGCGTAACAGCTGAAACGCGCCTGCTCAGTATGACACTAATATATGAATATAATTCAATATAATTATTCATTTATTAAACAACTTGGATCAGCACTACAATAAATGGTACGATTTTCATCTGGACGACTTACCGTAGCACTCCGCGGAATAGCGGAGATCGCCCTCTGCGTTCAAAATGTAAACAAACTTTTCTTTGTATGAGAGAAAGATAAAAAATCGACGCATTCGACGGTCGATTAAAAGCAAAGCTGTACAGATGTGGTGGGTTTTTGCAAGGATTTTGCGGTGATTTTTGGATAAGATTAGAGAAATAATGCTTAAATTGCGCGATTTTAACACTTTTTTGAACGGTTGTATGACTTTAATAATATATTTTATTAACACTCTGAAATATGTCACTATAACAGGAATAGCATAACTTAAAATTTAAATATTAACTGTAATTATAAATCGTTGAGTCTCTATAATCATATAAATCGTAGTGAATCTATAATCATCAACTTATAATATCACTTACACGTAACTTTAATTTGTAAATGAAAGTAACATACATACTAAACAAGACAGGTTAGCTTGATATTTACAATAAGCATTAAACAACCAAAGGTAAATCTAAACTTGACTTAAATATAGGATCTGATATGCGTGTTCATTAGATACTGAAAATATTAAACGAGCTGGGTGAAAGGCTATGAAACGAGGCTCTGCCGAGTATCATAGGTTCATGTTGTCTTATGTTCATAGACAAGTATTAAGCATTCCCCCAACAAACAAACAAACTGTTCAGGTTGGCTTAGGTATTATAGGCTAGTATTAAGTATTCACCCAACAAACAAACAAACTGTTCAGGTTGGCTTAAGTATTATAGGCAAGTATTAAGTATTCCTTCAACAAACAAACAAACTGTTCAGGTTGGCTTAAGTATTATAGGCAAGTATTAAGTATTCCCCCAAGAAACAAACAAACTGTTCAGGTTGACTTAAGTATTATAGGCAAGTATTAAGCATTCCCCCAACAAACAAACAAACTGTTCAGATTGTCTTAAGCATTATCGACAAGAATTAAGCATTCCCCCAACAAACAAACAGACTGTTCAGGTTGTCTTAAGTATTATAGGCAAGTATTAAGTATCCCCCCAACAAACAAACAAACTGTTCAGGTTATCTTAAGAATTATAGGCTAGTATTAAGTATTCCCCCAACCAACAAACAAACTGTTCAGCTTATCTTAAGTACTATAGGAGAGTATTAAGCATTCCCCCCAACAAACAAACAAACTGTTCAGGTTGTCTTAAGTACTATAGGCAAGTATTAAGCATACTCTAACTATAGCTAAATATGTAAACTATGTCAAGTTTTTCATATGTTTTAATCTCTCTTACCAGGCTCAGTGGACTGTATATATCAACATTTTTAATTTCTCTATATGCGACTGAATATTGTCAACTTCTTGAATACACGAATGACCCGGTGTGCAAACTTTTGTTCGGTTGAGGTAATTCCTGGATTTCTCTGCAGAAAACAATTGAGATCAAGGGTCTTGAAACTATTTCTGTTTTGTGGGACACACGATCCGACCACAACACACTTTTCTATTTCAGGGCTACTGTCAATAACTTTTTTGAGAATAGTAACAAGCACACTCCCTATTTCGTTGGACCCTCTCGATCCCAGCATCACTTTCCGATCACAATACATTATAGGCTTTCCTATTAATGCTTCACCATGCCGTCAGGTTGAAAACATGTAATTTTCTTTTAAATAAGAAATTAGACACGTTTGCTCTTGGACATGTCAAAACATTTTTCAAGGTCAGTATTCCTTTCTGCTCTTGTGTTCTACTTGTATAGAATGAGAGTATCGTACTTTAGATTTTGAATAGGTATTTCAATTGATTCAATTTTAAATACGAAAGTCGATAGCAAATACACGTACCTGTAAAATGCAATTACATGCATTACCTACAATAAGCGCAACGAATCAAGGGAGGCAACTTTAAAATAGGTAAAAATAATTGAGATCTTTCAACGAACGCAATCGAAATCGTGTGTGTTAATTTGTGAACATGAACCTTTGGTATTTGAACGTTTACCTATACCAAAGCCAGTCCATTTAACAATTTCTGTACCCTGTTTCGGGTTTACGTGTATAATTTCTGCAGAAGGTCTAAGCAAAGGCAATTTTAAACACTATCTCAATTTTACGACAGTACAACACTATTTTTTTTTCAAATCTAAAAAATAACTTCAAATATAATTGGTCACGTGATTTTCTTAGTTTAAAAAGAGCTAACAATGTGCTGCGTGGCTCAGATAGGAAATACATGTTTGTAATGGGGATCGAAGTGTTATGTTTTACTTAGGTGTAGGACATAAATAAACAGCATTTCGCGGGATCCTTTTAGGTATCGGTAATTCTGTTGGTTGTATGAGGAAAGAAATTGGTCTAAACTTTCGGCTGCTACCTTTAACATTATAATATTATGTTTATGATCTTAGCAAAAACTAGTGTAAAACGTTTGACATAATCAAACACTACATAGGAGTATAAGGGGATTACAAATTATTTTGTTTTTATTTTTCATTCGCGTGTTATTTTCATGCATTAACTCGGTATGGTAACAGTTTAGCGTGTGTGCACATTAGATGTCTAGTCTTGTATGCAACCGAACATTTGTACCGCAATCGGTAGAGCGTCGGGAGGTACATGTACGGGGGCCCCGGATTCGATGCTAGCTGCGACATGCCAAAAGTAAGCAAGTGGTATAGCTTCCTCGCTAATGTTCAAGCAAATATAACGTCTTCGACTGGTTTGCCTGGTGTCAGGATCATGTGACTAAGTGTGGAATCATGCTAGGTGTTCACGGCATGCTGTCCACAGTGAAGATAGCACCATATCTGCTTTAAGTGAACACCGTCTTCTGATACCTGAAAATACAGTTGGTGGGGCGATAAATCTAACAAACACACAAACAAACTAGTCTAGTATTATATACAGCTTAGTCAGGTTTCTAAGCTCCGGATTGGCTGAAACATTTCAAAACCGTTGCAACACCTTTATTTCTTCCAGGCTAAAATGACTCAGTATTTTAACGAAAAGCCGCGATAGTGATTACATTCACACTATTTTACCCATTTATATTGTATTTTAAAAAAGGTATTTCATTTGTGAGCAGAACATTACACATGTAACGCAGGCTGGCGCTCTCCAACGGTAACCGGTGCTTAACCGCGCAACTTCCTAAGCCACATAAACCGCATCGCTAAAGTGTTAATCCAGCAACGAGGCTGGTTTGAAGTGCTTATATTTCTACCACTGTCGTCGTTACACTTCTCTCCGCTCCGAGACGTCTCTGCTCCGAGACGTATATTATGTCTACAACAGTGACCGTTACACGAACATGAACTTCGATTAGTTGTGACGAGGCTCTTTAATTTCAACTAACAACGAAATATGTCGAGTCGTTACAATTGTTACATTTTTCAAAAATCAGATAAACATACTGGGCAATCAATCGGAACACCTCGGATAATTCACGAACCACCTCTTGGATGTATGTAGGTAGTCGGATCACCTTGGCCATTTCCTTAAATGGGACTGCTTTTGTGACAGACGTCAAAACAAAGATTGCAGCTCGGATGACAGCTCACTACAGTATGAAGCCGGTAAAACTTCAATTTGCTTCGGCTTCAATTTTAAATCATAATTTACCCAGCGCAGCAGACACGCAGCTGTCAAACGATGCCATTGTTCATGTTTGATGCGAACTACATTTCAGGCATATTCTTTTTCCGACTTCCGGCGAACAAAACGATCGTGATGTCAATAAGTATCATTGCACAAGATACATCCGGGGGCAATCGGAACTCCTCGTGTAATTCCGTCCTCGGGACAATCATCCCTCGGAGGTATCTGGTGCAATCATACTTAATGGCCATAAGGAAATGACCGAGGTGATCCGACTACCTACATACATTCGAGAGTGATTCGTGAATTATCCTAGGTGTTCCGATTGATACGAGGGACGACAATCGTAAAACTTCGGGTATTTCCGTATGGTTCGTAAAATACACCTCGTACATAGCTCTAGAATACACCAAAGTGCGTCGCCTGAGTTATGAAACAGTGTCCGTTCGCGAGAAAGTAACAAATTGTATATATATCATTTAGTTGAGTATATCTTGCAATAACAACGATTTTTTTTATCAATACAATCTATATGATTTACGGAAAATTGAAAAGTCAACATTAAATACCCAGTATTAAAACTAAGACACACAAAGTAGATCCAAGATGGCGCCTTATTATGTCAGAGGTCTCTTGCATAGCATAAAGGCCGAGGTGATCAGATTGGAGGGACGACTGTCTCGGGGACGGAAATACCCGAGGAGTTCCGATTGACTTGGCAATGTTTACATTCGCTGTTACTTTTTTACAGCTTGAGGACGATGATAGGTGTGAACTTCCGGTTGGGGTGGCCGCGATGTGCAGCATTCCGGTAGTAGGAGACACACGCGTCGACCATGGGGTAACATGTATCGTCCAGAAAGGCGATAAGCAGGTCATGGCAACATGCCTCTATGGAGAATGGGTCGACAATCGAGGTTAGCTTCACACTTGCATGGTATGGGTTGGTGTTGTTGATAATGCTGCTGCTGCTGTAGATGATGGTGATGAAGATAATGATGATGACAATGGTGATGATGGTGATGATGATGACGATGGTGGTGATAGCAGCATAGGTAGCTTCTGTGAAGATTGAAAGTGTGGCCAGTGGGGTCAAGGTCACTGTTACTGAAAATAGAAAAATTGTTTGTGTTTCTGCTCACTAACTTCAGTTAGGAATGAGATGTAATGAAACTTCTGTATAGGTAGCTTCTGAGAAGTCGATGATTGGGATTGAAAATAAGGTGGGTTGGATCAAGGTCACAGCATGCTCACTGTTACAAGAAATAGAAAAAGGGTTTCCAGATGATTCCTCATAAACGATTTGATTTTTTTAACAGCTATAACATCACAAGATACAGATCAAATTCGACTTTAGGGCAAGTTGGGTCAAGGTCACTGTTACTAAAAATGGAGAGAAAAAAACAATTTCTGCTCAAAAAGTTTAGTTCGGAATAAGATATTGGGATGAACTCTGCTGCATAGGTAGCTTCTGTGAAGACGACACTTGAGATTGAAAGTGGTGCCAGTAGGGTCATGGTCACTATTACTGAAAATAGAAAAAAAAACGTTTCTGCTCAATAACTTTAGTTAGGAATGAGATATTCTGATGGAACTTGCTGTATAGGTAGCTTCTGAGAAGTCGATGCTTGGGAATGAAAATGCTCACTGCTACATATGTTCATGTTTCATGTGTTACCTTATGCCACTGATTCTAATCTTACCAGTTCCAGTATCACCGGCCGTAATAGCTCAGTGGTAGAGCGTCGGCTTGCGGATCGGGAGGTCGTGGGTTCGAACCCCGGCCGGGTCTTACCAAAGACTTTAAAGTTGGTAGTAGTGGCTTCCCTCCTAACGCTCGGGGCTAAGGGGACAGCATTACGCCTGACTCGTCGGTGTCAGTATAATGGACCGACCGGGTTCAGTCCATAGGCACCTCATAAGTGCCCCTGTGCTATAATGATAGAATTGTCGCTGCGCAGTATCGGCAAAAATGCCGGCTAATCCCAATCCCAATCGCAGTTCCAGTATCAATTAACCATGTGGGAGTTATTAATCACCTTTAGTGATAGTACGAGTTGTAGTAGTAGCAGTTGTAGTAGTTGTTGTAGTAGTAATACAAGTAGTAGTAGTATATTATTCGAAGCAGAAATCATACATATTTTACTCAAACTTGAAATTTGGCAAAAACTTAATTTTTCAATCAGATCACTGTTATCATTCTTTTAATCATACATATTCCCGAATCTACTCATGAATCTACTCATTAATAAAATATTGTCTTATTTTTGCTCGGCATGTTGCTCAATCTTGTTTAGTCTCCCATGTTAAGACTTTCGCGTGTTGTGCTAACCTATTTTGCGTACATAAGTATTCACGTAGAAAATAGAACAACTCATATGTTTAACAGTTAATTGTTAAAACATTTAAGGCCCTGTCCGGCAGCTGGACCAAAAAAATGGAAACCAAACAATGACATTTTTAAGAACACGCCATCACAACTATTGATGCATGACGAATTAATATTTGCAAATTTGCCATCTTAAAATAACTTAGTCACAGTCGGTCATATGTTTTCTAGGGATTGATTTGTGTTCATTTAACTAAATGAAGATTAAAAAAGAAGTCATGATGAAAAAGGAGAAATCCAGCCAGAAGAAGACGCTTCGCCACTAAAAGCTTTGGCAGGGCCACTTTTGGGTGTAGTCATTTATTAATTATGGCTTTTTAGCTAAACCGTTGCGATTGTTAGAAACCACACACGCTTGGAAATTCATACTTGGTATTTGATGGATCATATGATCATTTGCTATATATGGCTTTAAGGTGGTATTTGATAGTTTGGTTCATTTTAATTTTCTTAAATGACAAAAATGATTGATACCTGAATACGTCATTCAAAATGTTGTTCATTGATGCCAAAGATCTCCGTGAACAATCAAGGATAAATTCACACTCGCCATCGCAAACAGGTGTTTCCTGTTCGAGCCATGCCAGAGACAGCTATTTTTAAACTTAGAAAACCATGTGACCGCTTACTTTTATATAAGCATCTGGGTATTCCGCTCTGATGTGGATATCTATTTAAAGCAGTGACCGCTATCACGCTTTTTATAGAGTTGGGAAGATTGATTGGAGTAATTTTGATGATTTGTACAGTCTTACTATAAAGTTATTGTTCAAAATCATCTTTACAAAGACTAAAGTATGGGTTTATGCAAAAGTATGACACAATTTCACAAAGCAGTGGTTAGATATTACGTGTATTTCATATTGGCAAACTGCCAGATACCACCTTTAATGGTAAAATTTGTAAAAAAAAACAACCAAAGTCTAATGTAGAGTCCGGGCCATAAGTAGTGCCAAAGAGCTTAGAAATGCCTCCAGAATAACTTGGCTCTTATAGCAGGCATACAATTTTATACATATTATCGCTGTGATGTACTGAGTTGATGATGATGAAGATGGACGTGGTGGTTGATGAAGATGATGTTTATGATGATATATTTTTATTATTATTATTATTATTACTATCATCATCATCATCATCATCATCATCATCATCATCATCATCATCACCATCATCATAATGTTAATTGATTTTGCATCAAATAAAAATAAATATTTTTTTTGTGCAGCCAAAAATTTGAGGGTGAAGAGGAGTCATCAACAAAGATGCTCGAGCTGTTGGTGGTGGACGCGTTGTACAGGTAAGATTATTTTCGCTCTGTTTCTGTTGTTTTTGTCATTCATATTCCCCATTGTTGAAATGAAGGAAATGTTTTAGTCATCTCCCTTGTAGGAAGGTATTTGCGTATGCTTTAAGAAATATAATAAATTTTAATTTTAATTTGCTTATTTAAAAAAAAAAAACATGCATGCTTTTAAATTAAGTCTTATGTCAATCAATAAGATTACATTTTATGCGCATGCATCAGTCTTGTGTGTTTTTCAAAAGTTTAAAAGGTGGGAAAATAAGTTTTCTGCGGTAACTCTCAAATACTTACCAACAAGGGAGCTAAGAAAGAGTTTTTTAATAGTTAGAGTAATATCCCTTTGCATACAAAAAAGGAAATATTATTCTAAATATATATTAAGTCTTATATCAATCAATAAGATTTCAATTTATGATATATTATAAATTTTAATAGTATTAAAATTACCTATTTCATTCTGAGAGAACAAATTGGCGTTCATAATTTTGTAACCTGCGTATTGTGATCTTTAAATGACATCACACACGTGAATGCATTTTTGTCTTTATCGTAAATAAACGCCCGTGTTAATTTTACCAAATATTCTGTTAAGTAAATGAAGCCAAACTTGTATAACAACAAACCCATTCAAGTTTCTTTTGTTTTGTCTTTGTACTCTTAAATATATTTCAGGTAAAAAAACTTTTTATTTTATACAAAAATAAGCTTTTAAAGATGGAGTCTGGCAGGTTGCCTATATCTAATACATGTAACAACATTTTACTCCTGATTTTGAGAATATTTGCGCTATTGCTGCATAATCCTATAATTTAGTTTAAGTAAAGGCTGTTTATGACATAAGCTTGTTAGACAGTACAAATCGTGAAATATATTGCTTAAAATGTCCATTATTCCCAAAATCTATAAATTTATATGATGGGGATTTCAACTAAAAATAGACATCGACGTCAGAGCTGATTATCTTGGTGTTATGTAAAATGACCTCAAAAGTAAGTGGTCACGTTGTTAACAAAACGCTATTTGTGCAGCCTGGCTTGGATAGGAAATACCTGTTTGCAATGACGAGTGAAATTTATGCTTTGATGTTCTCTCAGATCTAGGGCATAATTTTCCAGGATCTTTTCAGGTGACAATGGCGTTTGTTTTTTTTTTTTGAGAAAAAAAATGTCCAAAATATTGGATACTTTTTTAAACTAAGAAAACCCGTGACAACTTACGTTTGAGATCACTTTGTATTGTCATCCAGGTAATACGCTCTGACATCGATATCTATTTTTAGAAAAGATCACTATCGAGCTTATTTAAAGATGAGAAAAGAATTAATATTTAGAATGTGTTTTTCTAGTTTAACAGTATAAGCGATGTTCAAAACCGTCTTTACTTATAGTAAAGTATGAGTTTATGCAGATTAATGCTGCAAATCCCGGAAGCAGCGGTAAGATATTGTTACATATTTTAATATAGGCAAACTGTTAGATACCACCTCTAAATTAATACCGCTGGTGCGGAGATATTTCCAACCTTTCATAATTATAAAGATTGGATACAGAAACACGTATTATATTGCAAGTCTTTCTTAACGTTTGCGCAAATTAAATATATTGCACAATCTAATGCAATACATTTTCCCAATACATATACATGTATTATAACGTGTGGGTTCGAGTCCCGTTCGGGGCGAAGGACTTAAAGAGGAAAGGTATTCCAGGTGTCTTGCGGTATGCCAGTGGTCTATCCAGACATTTGTCTGGGGTCTTCATGCACCAAAGAGCTCGACGTCGCTAAAATTATCATAATTGGTAAATGTATTAAACTAGCAACAACAAAACAAAAACAAATAAAAACAAAGCAAAAAACAACAACAGATCAACACAGCAAAGATGTATCATCTTAACTGATACTGAAGAGCAAAATATGACGATCTGAGTGATCCTCAGTTTGGACATGTCCAATCCTGGTTGAAAGCTGGTTGTCGGCGATATTGTCTACATACCAGTCGATACCTTTACATGCCGGTCTATGCCTAGATTTGTCAATGATACAAACTGTTTCCCTTGCAGCTATAAACCATTATCCATACTTCACAAGATGTACCCCTCCTACAACCACGTTCTACGCTCCAAGCGGCAGAACATCTGTGCAGCTTTTCTGGGAAGAACCAACGGCATACGATGATGAAGACGGGTATCTGAGGTAAGTTAAATGCATGTTTGGACTACTTTTTACTTAGTTTGAACATATTTTATTGACAAATCCATGTACACAGTATTGTTGTTTTGAAAAGAACAAAATTTCATGCACATTTACTATTGAGATTTTGAAATAAAAGTCTAAATACAGAAAAATGTAAACCAAATCCACCTGATTCTTCCATGTTTGTATGGAACTATGCTACTCTATCATCCACATAATATGCTTTCGTTAGAGGCGCTGCTCTGCTCTCCAGGGAGGCGCCGCTCTGCTCTCCAGGGTGGCGCCGCTCTGCTCTCCAGGGTGGCGCTGCTCTGCTCTCCAGGGTGGCGCCGCTCTGCTCTCTAGGCGGTGCAATAAATATAGGCGTCATGCTCCAGTGCCTCACCAATAAATTAAAAAGCAGCGCATAAAGAAAACAGCAATCAACATGAAATGGAAAAGAGAATAGCATAGCAAGCAAATAAGGTCAGACAATATTATAATGACAACGTGTTTATTAATATGACAATTTAAATCGACTATATATAGCATAGGACTATGGATACAGTTATTAGAAGATATATGATACCTAGATCAACACCGTCTGCACTTCATGGAATTAAAGTATTGTGTCATTTGCATCATTTTCGGCATTTTCCGTACATGTTCGGAAAAGACGGTCGAGGAGGTAATACTACTGATACAATTGGATTCTCGGTCATGCTTCCTACATTGTTAAGTAGCTCACATTTGAAACAAAGTTAGGTTGCTAATTAGAATTTACGCAATCAAAGTATCAATTAACGTTGTTTGGGGTTGGTTGCCATCTTGCCAGGACTACTTTTCTTTCACATTACCTCCGAGGCCTATTTCTGAAAGTAAAACAAATGAAAGTGATCCTAATGCTATTGCGTCACTTTAGGCCAATCAACATTTTGTCAATGACTTACTTAGACTATAGGATTAAAGACTGCTTAAGGGTAAAAAATCGTCGCTTTTTCGCTTTTTTAATTCTTCCAACCTGAG
Organism: Sinonovacula constricta; assembly: GCA_007844125.1. Taxonomy (NCBI): domain Eukaryota; kingdom Metazoa; phylum Mollusca; class Bivalvia; order Cardiida; family Solecurtidae; genus Sinonovacula; species Sinonovacula constricta. Next base: position 53,839,198 of record CM017564.1, on the reverse strand, counting down.
AACATCACATTATTTTAAATGATTACATCTTATTATCAGAGATTAACTTAAATGTATTAATACTGTTTATTGTGGTTATACTTCTTTGAACAAAAATTACAAAATTCAATTTAACTGTTATCAAGAGGCTTCGCATAGATCAAGGTTTGCTTGTTAATGGAACTAAAAATGCTAGTCATTTTATTATCAGATAGTATTACAAAGCGTGACTGCGTTGTGTTCATAGCGTGAATACTATTAATGGCAGCGATTTACTACGGAATACTGCTGGTACTTAACTTAAGACCATCTGGTGTATTAAAGAAATAATAAAATATGCATTACATTTTTCAGTTTACATAGAGTACGATCCGAGTATATCTCGGGATATAGAACAAGCGGGTGGTGGTGGTGGTCTAGGACTACAGCAGTCTATGCCTACCACCCACACTACGGCGAGTATTTCAGTGGAACCAGGTCAGGAAAATTTTACCCAATCGCGTACCGGGCTTATGACAGCAACAGTCAATGCGCATACTGCAGTTTTAACATAAAAGTCAAACGTATGTATTCCACTAGAATATGGGACAAAACCTCTCCTGGACAAAAGCTCAGTTTTTAGGGTTTGGACAACTTTTTGAAAGGATCGACCGGGGATGGATCCAGAGGTGGTGATGGGAATTATGCCTGCCCCCCCCCCCCCCCCCCCCCCACCACCACCCAGGTAAAAGAGTAGAGTTGTGAAAACACATACATGTAAGTTTAAAAAATATTAAACTTTTAAGGTAAATTTTGTCTGTCGACTGCTAAGGTCGAGGCTAAGGTCCATTGATGTGTGTGTATATATATATATATATATATATATATATATATATATATATATATATATATATATATATATATATATATATCTAGTATTTAATGTGATAAAGTTGAATGGATCTTGATTCATTCTGCCCCCACCCCCACCCCCCACCCCCCACCCCCAACCAAAATCTTATGGATCTGCCCCTGGGGTGAAACAAAAAAATGTCTTTGATAGGGAGGACAAAACATTCCATACCAATTTTTGTTGTAATATTACATCTTTTCTAGTCATTTGCTACAACAATATTAAATAACCAATCATTTATGATATAAATATTCAGTATACCTATGCATTTAAATCATGCAGTATCAGCTGCTACGGTTTATCTTATTCACTAGTAAATATATTCTCTCTTGTTTTTCTGTAGAATTTACTTAGTTTAAAATTAACCTGATACATGTTAATATTTGTAAAACATATAAATACTTTACCCTTGATTCTATGACAAACGATCTTATTTGATATTTTTCACCAAGCACATTAACAGCCACTTTAGAGTGAGATTAGCAGATCATTGGGGAAAAAAGTTGCAGAAACAAGTTTGCAGGATTTGAAACTTTCTTAGTTTCTAGGTTAAAAACATGAGGGGTGTTGTGTCCATCCCCTGAAAAGTTGCATGGGAGGTATTGTCCATGGGATGTTTGGTTCCCGCTCACCTTTACATTTTAATTCATGCAGAGGTAACTTACATTGTAGGGATTTTTAAACCGCTTTATTACTAGCAGCACCACTGCCACCACTTTTCATGCTACTACCACCAATCTTAGGACCACCGCTTACCCTACAAACAACCCCATCTACCACAACCACTACTACCAGTTCTACCACCCCTATTACACCCACAGTCCTACAACCACCCTTATTACACCCACAGTCCTACCATTACCACCCCTCTAACAACTAAAGTCCTAACACCATCAACACTATTACAACCACAGTCAATAAAAACTATCAACACGCCTATTGGAACAACAGTCCTACCATCACCACCGCTATTGAAACCACAGTCCTACCATCACCACCCCTATTGGAACCACAGTCCTACCATCACCACCCCTATTGGAACCACAGTCCTACCATCACCGCCCCTATTGGAACCACAGTCTTACCATCACCACCCCTATTGGAACCACAGTCCTACCATCACCACCCCTATTGGAACCACAGTCTTACCATCACCACCCCTATTGGAACCACAGTCCTACACCACCACCATTATTACTACCACAGTCCTACACCACCACCATTATTACTACCACAGTCCTACACCACCACCATTATTACTACCACAGCTATACAACCATAGTTCTTCCATCACCACCTCGATTATAACCACTGGTCTACCATCCATAGGCCTATTACAACTACACCCCTACCATCACCACCCTATTACAACCACAGTCCTTCTATCACTACCCCAGCCATATTACAGCCACAGTCCTTCCATCACCACCCCAATTATAACCACAGTCATTCCATCACCACCCCAGTTACGACCACTGTCCTACCATCACCACCCCAGTTACAACCACAGTCCCACCATCACCACCCCTATTGGAACCGCAGTCCTACCATCACCACCCCTATTGGAACCACAGTCTTACCATCACCACCCCTATTGGAACCACAGTCCTACACCACCACCATTATTACTACCACAGTCCTACACCACCACCATTATTACTACCACAGTCCTACACCACCACCATTATTACTACCACAGTCCTACACCACCACCATTATTACTACCACAGCTATACAACCATAGTTCTTCCATCACCACCTCGATTATAACCACTGGTCTACCATCCATAGGCCTATTACAACTACACCCCTACCATCACCACCCTATTACAACCACAGTCCTTCTATCACCACCCCAGCCATATTACAGCCACAGTCCTTCCATCACCACCCCAATTATAACCACAGTCATTCCATCACCACCCCAGTTACGACCACAGTCCTACCATCACCATCCCAGTTACAACCACAGTCCCACCATCACCACCTCCATTCCAAAAACAGTTATACCCACAGTCCTACAACCACTCCTATGACAACCACAGTCCCACCACCATTTTTATAACAAACATCTCTTTTGTCAACACCATTGCAACCCATTCATAAACTCAACCACCATTTTATTTCTATAATCCCTCTTTTCGACTACCCCCAACAGTAATGACTTTCTGTACTTAAAAATGTCTTTGTATTATATTTTTATAATAAACTATGGATGTTATTTAGTGACGCATTGCTCTACCCCGAGAAGACCCACCTATGGATCGGTTTACTGTCCCAGTGGTACCAAGGCTGGTGACGTGTGCACCATTTCCTGTCAGACTGGCTACACATCATCGGTAACTAGTACTACTTGCCTTTACTCAGGGGCCTGGTCACCAAATCCCCCAAGTGCCTGTACAGGTAAGTATTTGTGTATATATCGAAGCTGCGGTCTAACCATTTCTTACTTTTGACGTATATAAGTATGCTGTCGTAAGACTGGCCTAAATAAACACCCGAATGCTTTAGATTAGAAGTATAAGTTTGTTGTGTTAAAAGTAAATGCACAAAAAAGAATAGTACAATTGAATATTGCAAAGGGCAAATACATTATACACATGAAACGAGAAAATTTAGTATTGTGCATAATATAATTTTATGCTCTAAAGAACATAAGGAAATTTGAAATTCTTACGATCGAAATCCTGTGAAATCTGATAGATCAGTAATTGTTATTGTTGCCCCTTTCTACTTACACAGCATAGAAACTCAATTATGGTCAGCTAGATGACTATTTCACTAGTCAAGGCCTTAGATAAATAGGTCGGCAAAACTACAGTCCCACAACATGTCCGAGGTTAACCACACTCTTTTGCCCTGGCTCTATTGTCTCTGAAACAATCGCAATGATGGGGGTGATTATGATGACAATAATTACTAAATTTCAGCTTTTTCTTACTTTTGTATATATAAATAAACAAATTACTTGAATACAAATCAGTGTTTGATAATGACTGCAAGACGAGCCGGAGAGAAAGATAGAGGCTCCTTATACTAGAACAACAGTCAGGCGGTTGGTAGGTATGGCAAGTAAATAATTGTTTCCCCTAATTTTGTTAATGGTTAAATTATATTCCAGATTAATGATTGTTGACAAGTATTTACTGTATATTTTTATATTCTAGCAATTACGTGTACTTCCATTCTGCCGCCATTCGACAATGGGTATTTTACTTGTACCTCTTACAACTATGGCAAGTGTTGTTACCCAAAGTGTAACACTGGTTACACGCTGACCAAGAACTACCCCATTACGTGCAGAGCTTCGGGATGGTACTGGACAACCATAGCAGCATGTGAGGGTAAGCTAAACGTTGTTTACTCAACCCCAAGGTAAGCCATCATTGAAACACCTCATATATGGGCACCCATGGCGTAATGGCAGAGTCGCCGACTTGTAACTCTTTTGACCGCTTAGCCTCTCACCATGTGAGTTCGAGTACCTTTCCGGGTGAAGGACTTTATGTGGGAAGGTCTTCCAGCTGACTTAAGATGCACATTTGGTTCTACCCAAACATTTGTTTGGGATCTTCTTCCACTAAAATAGCTGGATGTTGCTATAATAATCATAATTAGTCACTGCAATGTATTTAAAAACAACAAAACAACAAAAACAATGATAAAAACTAACACACCACTACATACATACACTTTGCTTTACTTGGCCAGAAAAACATCATTCTCATAAATATATGCATGAAGCATTTGATTGCGGACATGTCAGCCTCAAGCATTCCAATAGTTCTGTTTTTCTTGGTATCTGACAGTCTAGGTATATATGCTGCATTAAGTTTTAGCTGTAAAAACAGCTGTGTAGTACAGGAAGTAAAAGTTGGACAATGTGCGGAAGCCATAGCTAACCACCGTGTGGTTGCACCTGCTGCACGTGCATAACGTGAAATTTCATTATTGGCCGGATTCTAATCAGACTACACGATACAAACTTGGGGTACATGGTGCTTGGCAATTTACACTGTGTTTAAAATAAACATGAAGCCACTACATGTGTTTTGTAAAATATTACAGGGTCATTTACAGTGTTTCTCTTCGGGGGAGGGTATTTTTTAAAACCATATACAAAATTTTATAATCTAGCCTAAATTTCATTGTCAGGCCCATTGATATTTTTGCGACAGAGTTTCCTGCGTATAAATTAAGAACCTATAAAAAATGTCAGTAAGTAAAACTTGCATACATTTACTTTACTGGTACTAAATATAGACCTGGTGTCCAGATATTGTGACTGGTTGTAGAATAATCCCAGTTGTGCTAAAAATATTTTTTTGCTCTTAAACAGACACACAGGGTCCAGTTCTTTCCAACTGCCCATCTGATATTAATGTCACTGCCAACATACATGAAACCACTGCATTGGTCACGTGGGTACCTCCAACTGCCAGCGATGTTATCGACGGCAGCTCGAACATTGAGCTAAAACGATACAGCACCATCGGTCCTGACAGTCGAGTCGTGGCTGGGACACACCACGTGGAGTATCAAGCATTTGATACAAAAGGAAACCCCTCAGCTATATGCGCATTCGACGTCACAGTGACAGGTATATAAAGCTTTATTTAGGGATGTAAATTGATTCCTAAAACATTATTCTTAACGTGTATTTGAATTTTTGGAATGAGTTTATATTAGAATGGCACATGACAAGATAATTTGTCATTACGTGTAGTGTGTTTTTCATTATAAAATGTTTTATTTCTTAGATAATTGACATTACTAGCCTTATTTTAAGCCATGGTAGATTTATGATTTTGGTATAGCATTTAATTTTTAAATGACGATTTCTTTTTTTGAAATACAAACGAAATATTATCATTATCCAGTTTATAGTGACTGGCCGGAAGTGGTGTTTCTGTACTCGATTTGCAAGATAAAACGGAAAATGAATAATGCTAGTAAATGTGTGATCACTGTCATTTTTCCTTAATATTTAGTATTATTATGAACATTTACACTCTTACGACAAAACTATATAGTAACCAATCGAATTTTAAGATTTTATGCAAAGCACCAAATAATTTTAGCATTATTAATTGGTACCCTTAAACTTGGGTGTCTTTTTGTTACATGTTGTACTTCATGCAATAACATTTACGGTTTACCGGACCTGGTAGCACAATCGGTAGAGCGTCGGCTTCAGGTACGGGAGGCCCCGGGTTCGATCCCGGGCCGCGACATACCAAAGTCGTTAAAAATGGTAGTGGTATAGCTCCCTTGCTAACGCTCAAGCAAATACAAGGGTAGTTCCACGACTGGTTGGCCCGGTGTCAGGATAATGTGACTGGGTGTGGTATCATGCCAGGTGTTCACGGCATGCTATACACAGTGAAGGCAGCACTATATCTGCTTCAAGTGGACACCGTCTCCAGATAACTGAAATACTGTTGGTGGGACGATAAACCCAATAAACAAACATTTACGGTTTAAATACATGTTGTGTAAACAAAGAGTTATTTGTATTAACATATGACTTGTTAAACTGGAGAAGCTATTTAAGCTTCTTTTAATTTTAACATATCAGTTTAAAAAGACCATATAATAATTTAACGAATACCAAATAGCTCACAATTTTAAAATTAAACTCTACTAAATGCAAACAATGTATAACCACAAACAGTCAGTTATGTTCTATGAACTAATTTTACAAATTAAATTAATATGTGAAGGAAGCATCTTCACAAGGACCATATGCAGTTGATACTGGATCGACCGTAAAACAATGAGGCAAAAACAGGGTTTATTTAGAGAAATTGCTCAAGTGTACAGCCAATTAACGGTTTCGTTTTCTTGGTGGTTGGATTGATGTTAAATTGTGATTGGCTGATTATCGCTTAGGGTATTGCTTGGACATTAATCTGAAGTTGTATATTAGGGACTTTTAGTTACCAATTAACAAGTGACCATTACGAACTGCGATTGCCCTGTGTCAGGATTACCTGACTGTTAATAAACTGACGAAATACCAACCAATATATAAAAAGACTGTTTAAAAATTATAATGTTTATTTGCGTTAGGTTTCAGTCTCTAGATTTTATTTTTTGTTATTCAGAGTTAACATAGCCAAATCGCAGAGCAGAAAATTGCGGTGAAAGAAACTTGCAGATGTCGCAGAATAAAATATCAGTTATGAAGAAGAGGGACAAAAACAGAGAGAAAAAATCAAGAAAGTAATTAAAAGTTGCTTGACAAAGAAGTTCTGGTGGACTGTTATCAAAAAGTATAGCCTTATATAATTTATTGCATTTATTTCCCTCGATTCCGACCGAAGCTGGGTAGAGTCATTCTAACGTATGCAATTTGTGTAGCTGATTGCTCCAGTATTGCACTGACATGTGTGTTTATAGTATGTTGGCAACTGTTTCCACATCTGTATGCATAATGTGACTGGGGCTGTGCGCGGTGAGAGGATTTCATGTTGTCAACCAGATCACAGTTCTTTATCAGGTGACATACTAGAGCGAGCGCAATCACATATTGCCATCGTCTTAAGTCATTTGGAGACAATACAATAAAACTAAAACAAATTCTTTTACTTTGAGTTGAAACAAAATTGAACAACAATAGTAAAATAGTTGAATTAAGCAAAAAAGGAAATGTTGCATTAAATAAAAAAATGGGATGTGGATGGGAGGGGAAGGGGTCAAAAATCAGAGACAGGGAATTTTTTATTGCTTTGTACATGTGGATATTGATTCTGTCTGCTTGCATGAATTCATGAGGGGAATATGTCCGCCTATGCTAAAATGACCGGAAGAGATCGCTTCCAGGGACAAGGGGATTTTGTCAAACCCCACACTAGAAGTGTCAGTGTTAATTTAATTTTGTTGTAATATTTAATTCAATATTCTTTACCTTCAGTGATACAATGTCCTGTATTGAGTCCTGGTTTGCATGTCAGCTACTCCTGTAGTCATGGTACTACTTATGGAAGTGAATGTACCTGGAGATGTTCCCGGGGCTACCAGCTCCAAGGGTCACAGACAACAACCTGCGGTTCTACTGGTCAATGGAACAACACTGCTCCAACATGTACAGGTGATGGAGCATCTAAACATTGTTTAAAATAATGTTAAATAACTTTTACATATTTTGTGCTTTATTGAAATAGATTACCCCACTACCTGGTATCAAGTGCGGAGATTAAATTACTTGAGATCTGTTCTAATATGCAAATGTAAAAAAATATATTGTCAATAGATAAATAAAGCAATTGGATTTGCTGATGCAACAGGGACAATACAAAAAGGCAGGACCAAAAGAAGAATGGGGCAGTTTGATTGCCTGATAAAGTCCTTCTGCCAAATATTGGCCAATATTCAACCAGTTACATGTAATAACATTATAATAAGGGATTTTGCAAAGGTTTTTAAATCAGTGACTAGTTAACCTGTTTGAACATTTGACCAAATTACCAGAAGAAATTATGTGCTGAAGTGGAGAAGAAAATTTGTTCACGTGTCAAAGATGGAGGATGGGGATATAAAGACTCAATCTGGAATCTTGGGAGGATGGGCTGTGTTTACCCTCGCCATTCTGTGTTGGGGTTGCATCCTTACACCTAACAGGATCTGCTGTCAATCTTTTTGAAAGTGGAAGGGTTTAGATTCTGTCACTTTATCTAGCGTTTTTGATTGGTACACACCACAGTAAGCAAAAAACATAAATGTTATCCTAAAATAACTTTTAGGATTAAATATAATGTACTTATATTTACAGAAAAGTGGGCAACAAATAGAATAAATAAAGTTGATAGTAAACAAACCCAATTTGGATCTTATTGGGTTACAGAATTTGTAAGCTATAAACCTAAATACAAAGCTATCAACTGATATCCTGTTTCAATACATAAATAACCCAAATTGTATTTCATATAATCTCATTTACTAATTTATAGGGTAGAAATACAGTAACCTTTTTTCAGTTTTATAAACTGTTAGCCCATATTGCAAATTTGCAGAGATTATCACCAACACAAAATTCTTTAGGAAAATATAACCCCAGGGGCAAATTTAAGGGCTGGCATATTTCACCTTGCAAAGGGCAGTTATTTTGTTAAGGACCTAAAACTTCTTGCACAATTTCTAGTGTGGGCGTTATCCTCATTTAAATTATACCTGGGTGGATCTTATTTCTTTTACAGCTTGTCATTGCAGACAAAAAAATATTCTTCAAATAACTTAACAAGTTTTCTTGAGCGCCCATGATCTCCTGCCATTTTAAGGGCTGAGGTAATCTCCCCTACAGGCTATCATGGCTGGAACAATTCTTCCTGGAAAATTTAGAGGCCGACATCTCTTTTTTGCAACTTGTAAAACACATTGATTTTCTAGGGAAGATGTGATCCTCAACAAAAAAAAATCATGGCCCCCTCTGCAAGCACCCTTGAATGTTTTCCATAGAAAATATCAGCGCTTGGACATTTTGTATTCAAATAGATCTTTTTTCTTTTCATTGCTTGCATTTGAGAAACTCGTCAGGAAGTGCGAGGTTATAGCTCTGTAAAACCGGTTTAAGCACCCCAGTCGGTCCATATTGCCGACTGACCGTTCCAAGGCGGTAACTGTCGGGTTTGATCTTTTTGTTAAATGACTCATCACAAATTTGTTTTACTTTACGCTTGGCTTGCATGTGAAATACCTTTGTTCTGTGCCTTTTCGGAGTTTGGTATATGTTGCAATGCTCATAGGACTTTGTCATATATTTTTATTCTAAGGTGGATGTTAAGCCCTTTTTTGACATAATGCTTGAATGTTCCTTGGACTTCAGGATGGATGTTATCTCCTCATTCTATATTTCCTTTCTACTTGTTAGCCATATGTTTCTGTTAACAGCAATGTCATGTGACACCCCTGTGCAGCAAGGCCACACATTTGCCCACGGCACCTATTCTTGCCCAGCCATCATCTACTACCAGGCTGTGTGTGTGTCAACGTGTGACGCGGGCTTTGGACAAGATTTGACCGGTGTTGCTGTTTGTGATATCACAGATTCTGGACAGACTGTGTATAACATAAACCCAACCCCAGTCTGTAAAGGTTGGTAAAAAAAATTGTATAAGAAACATAAATTAAATTAATTACATATATTAGATAACCTAGAATTAAACGAAGAGCTAATATCTAGAATATTGCATTAAAATTATATTTTATTAAGTTAGAATAAAGCAGAACAAAACAAATATGATTTAGTATTTAAAATTTATATATGTTGTAATATGCTTGTATAGAATACAACTGCAATAATGAGATTACTAATAAATAGAATATTACAATATCAGAATATTGGAATGTCAATTTCATCAGCATTAAAATTGTATAACAACATGGCAACATTCATTTCTGACACCAAATAAACATAAATTCCAAAATATCCCCTACCTAGGATCATAGTTGGATAAAAACCTTCAGGTAAATATATATTTCGCAATGTCATTATATAACACCCTGACTTTCTACATATTTCAGACAAGACTCCCCCAGTGATTGTAGACTGTGATGGTATACAGACTGTCCAGCTCACTGCAGAGAGAAGCTCTACAAGTGCCATTGCCACCTGGAATGTTCCAGTAGCTACAGACAACTTGGATCCATCTCCTGTGGTGACACAACTGTCAGGTCCAAGCAATGGTTCTGTTGTAAATGAGGATGACAGTTTGTTTGTAGAATGGCAGGCCACAGATTCCTCAGGAAATCCCTCCGCCAGGTGTATCTGGCAGATCGTTGTCAATGGTAAATTTTACTTAATACCTATGTATACTTTTCAGCTACTCTGATTTGTATAACGTTAAGCAACTTATATACCAGACTTGGTAGCGCAATCGGTAGAACGCCTGCTCCAGGTACGGGAGACCCCGGGTTTGATCCCAGTCCACAACATACCAGTCATTCAAAATGGTAGTGGCTCCCTTGCTAATGCTCAAGCAAATATATGGGTAGTTCCACAACTAGTTGGCCCAGTGTCAGGATAATATGACTGGGTGTGGTATCATACCAAGTGTTCTCAGCATGCTATACACAGTGAAGTTAGCACTATATCTGCTTCAAGTGAACACCGTCTCCAGATAACTGAAATACTGTTGTTGGGACAATAAACCCAATAAACATAAACATTAACAACTTATATAAATATAAAACAACAAGTTGCCCATAGCAAAGAAGTTTGTTCCTTCCCAGATTCTTATGTCTCTAGGTTTTGGTCCTGCTCTAAATCTGGGGTAAAAAATCTTTTGAAGCTTGGACTACTGGTGTCAGAGGTAGCTCTTGAGAGAACACTAGGGAGGTACCCAGGCTATACTCAGTCAAGTCCGTAGTTATATTTGATACCTTGTCCTGGGAGCTTAACAGGCTATACTTTGAATAATAGTCTGTAGGTACAGTTGATTCCTGGCTCCAAAAGGTCAATGATGAGAGGAGTGTTGTGAATATGCTCCTCCTAGAGCAGGGCTGGTAGAGCACATGACTCTTATAGCAGGTGGTTGGGGGCTAAAACCCCATCCTGGGTAAAAAAGATTTTTGCAGCTGTAAAACTTTAATATTTATATATAGAAAATACCATCACTAAGTCCTGATGCATTGTGTGTATATCCATACTCTATATAAGTCATTAGACTTATTTTGATCGGATAATTTAAATGAGTATCAACATTGAATGAATATAATTGAAAAATCATAAAAGCGTAATTTCTTCCACACTATAAATATTGCAACAGTCACAATATCAACTTGCTCTGTGCCTAAAATGAAAAATAATTTCTTTCTTCCTTCTCATTTACAAATTACCATGTTTGGTATCAGTTTCGCGTTATTATTGTTAAAATTCCAGTTATATATTTTGTTATTTGAATTTCAGTTTTGAAATTGTTTTTTGTAGTTGAGTTGACTTTTGTGGGGATTTCAATAATCTAACTCTCCTTTTTTATCCCAGTAATCAGGTTACTTCTGTAAAAAATTTAATCTCAATTATGTTTTTATTTTTTTCTTAATTCCAGTTATAAAGTGTCCGGTATATGTTCCTCCTAGCATTGCTGAGGTGAGCTGTAACCATGACAACATATATGGGAGCGTATGCACCCTGACCTGTAACACTGGCTATGAGGTGTCCGGACCAGCTACAACAGAGTGTTTAGAGACTCGGGTGTGGTCAACACAACTGGCATGCACAGGTGAGATACTTCTGCTGTCTTTCATAACTGTTTCCATTTGTATGGCATCCATATGCTGGCTGTTATCCCCCTTTTCTTGTTCATTCATTTAAAAGCTGTTTTCAGCATCCTTCTTTCTGGGGCTTCAGTATGTTGCGCCCATGTCATTTACCTCCATGTTGTTTTAATCCCATATCTTCTCTCTGATGACATCCATGTACCGATCTCTGTTTTTTATTACGATGTACAAGCATCTAATGTTGCCTTAAATACCATGTACAGGCATATAATGCTTCTTTCAATATCATGTACAGCCATCTAATGCTGCCTTCAATACCATGTCCTGTCTACAAATAAGTTGTACAGGCATCTAATGTTGTGTTCAATATCATGTACAGACATCTTATATGCTACCTTCAATACCATGTACAGCCATCTGATGCTGTGTTCAATAACATGTACAGATAGTATGCTTCTGTTCATTTTTTATTGCTCTTCCATATGCTGATTATAACTACTGTTTATTTCATCTTATGACATCTTTAATTTCCTTTCTTCTTGCAGATGGCATCATATTTGCCTTCTGTCTACTGTTTTCTTACTGATGGCATTTTTTCTGTCTCTGTCTCCAAACCACTGCCTTTTTGCTGATGGCATCTTACACGCTCTTCAAACAACTGCCTTTTTGCTGATGGCATCTTACACTTTCTTCAGCACACTGTCTTTTTGCAGATTGCATCTTACACTGTCTTCAAACCACGGCCTTTTTGCTTATGGCATCTTACACTGTCTTTACCATACTGTCGTTTTGCAGATGGCATCTTTCACTGTCTTCAAACCACTGCCTTTTTACTGATGGCATCTCAGGCTGTTAATAACCCACAGTGTTTTTTGTTTGTTACATCTTATGCTGTCTTTTACCCTCTGTCTCTATGTTGATGGTACCTTATGCTGTCTTCAACCCTCATTGTTTTTGCTGATAGTATTCACTCGTGTAATCGGCGCACTTTTTTACCCGATTTTATAGTTAAGAAGTTGAGGGTGCGGCCATTCTATAGGTGTAAGGCCTTGGGACATTTTTTCTAAAACGATTCTGCCGATTTTTGGGACGCCATGCGTCTAGATGAGCTCTCTAAGTAGGAGGTTGACGGACGATATGAACGAGATAGCGCCGTTCTATGCTTTTGTCTAACCAATGTGAACATATTCCATAATTTATAAATGACATCCTAGTTTTATCTCTTGTATCATATTTCTGAATGTTTGCATCATCAAACAATTTCACCCAGCTGTCATGTGCACACTACCATGCAGATCAAAGGATTTCATAGTATAGCCGATAAAACAACACAGCTTTGATACGAGGCGACAATCTCCTTGACGGGGTGAAAAATGAATAGGAGCGTCGACCAGTCATGCTGTCTCAACAAAAAGGTTAATTGGTAAACTGTGACTGTATTTTTGACACGTTGCGAATGTGTCTAGCCTCAGTCGCACTGCTATCCTGTAGCTCGTGGCGGCATGAAATTAATTTCTTTGATCTACGTCACCAAGTCTGGTATGACAGTACACGATATATCGGGGAACAGTGCATGGAGAAATGTAATCGGCAGCTGCTTATAAAAACACATCGTTCACTCCCTCACTGTCAAACTGCTCCGATCGATATCACCTTGACAACAGCTTATCTCAGAGTCAGTCACTTGACCAGTGTAATGAGGCAAGTCTACACAGAAACGCCAAGTAAATTACAGCTTGGTGTATTTAGCAGACTGAAGTTGAAAGTTTGTTTAAGTGTTTACTGACGGATAATAAGCTGTGTTTGCGGTCATTTTGGGGGTGCGGCCATTACATTGAATTAGGATTTTTTCTTCCAACTTTGCGGTCATTTTGGGTGTGCGGCCATTACACGGGTGCGACCATTACACGAGTGAATACGGTATCTTATTTTGTCTTCAACCTACTGTCCTCGCTGATGACATGCTGTCTGCAGTCACATGTATCTTTATGAAGTCTCTTTTCAGTTTAGATACTTGCCCTTCTATATGACATCATCCATATTGTAGTTCCAATTCCTAAAGCTGTCATTCTTTTGTTGCCTTTCCTTTTGTATGTTGTTTATCTATATGGATCACAGCACTAGGTGCCTTAAGAAAGAAGAGCTTTATTCCTAGAACCCCCCCCCCCCCTAGATTTTTTAAATAAGTGTATGTAAAAAAGTAAAGAATCTAGAAATATGTTGGAATAATAATGTTAGTGCTTCCCATGTGTGAAGTCATCAGAAAAATATCATCAGAAGTTTTATTTATTACAATGGTTATGACTAAATACTACAGTTATTTTGCATTTATAAATGCTAATCTTCAACTTTAGCCTGGAAATTGGCTCAAATCTGGACTAGGCTTTAAGATTGTATGTCCATGTTTGTTTCAGTAAGGACATGTTCTGGACCTCCTGCTTCATTTAACAATGGGAGTTTCCAGTGTGCAGATACAACCTACCAATACAACAGTGTGTGCCAGCCTTCATGTAGCACAGGATTCGCACTGGAGTCTGGAACAGTGGCTGTGTGCAAGGGAGACAACTGGGATATATCTGTCTCTCCGGTCTGTAAAGGTGGGTTAATAGATGTTCTCTTTGTTTAGAGCAACTGGGACACAGATTGCCTCGGCGAATAAGGTTCATGGCCAGTAGATGCGCCTTTTTTGTTTGGGGATCAGCGGGGAAAATAGCCATGCCACAATGGTCTTTTATTAGATTTCTTAAAGCTGAAGATGATTTCAAAGTGATTTTTCTTTTCATTCAATATCTAGAGAGAGCTTAAGCACAAAAATATTAGACTTAACAATGGCATAGCTCATGTTGTGTATATGATCTTTATTTGTTTTAGGTTGAGTGGCCAAAAGGTGTAGGGCATAACAAATCTTGAACATAATTTGTTCCTAATCAATATCTAGCGAACACTTAAGACATCAACTTTAAAACTTGGTAACGTTATAAGTCATGACAAAAAGATGACCCATATCAATTTTTGGTTGAGCAGGGCCAAGGTTATTATTACAGTGACCTTAAAAAGGATGACCTACATTTAAAGTTTGTTTCTGACAGTTTGAAAATATATTTTCTCAAATAACCAAAAAAGTCGAAGTTACATGAAAAGATCTTGCTCATTGAAGCCCTAGATCTTTGTGAACAGTGAAACATTATTTCCCACTCCTTATTGCAAACAGGTTTCTCCTATCTGAGTCCTACTGCAGAGATAGCTATTTTTAAACTCAGAAAGCTATGTGACAATTTACTTTTTAGACCGAGTTATATCGTCATCCAGGTAGTTCGCGCTGATGTAGATATCTATTCTTAGCAAAGTTCACTTTCGTGCTTATAAAGATTTGGAGAGAATGAAAGTTTACATTGATTATTTCACATTGTGTACTGTCTTACGACATAGGTAGTTTTCAAAATCGTCTTGTGCAGAAATTATGCAAAAAATCCCGGAAATTGTGTTACATGCATTTGGTAAATGCAAACTGTCAGATGCCACCTTTAAGAACAATATATATTAAGATTCCTCTCTCAATTTAATAACTAGAAGTTGCCAGAGCCACTATTCCTATGTAATGACTGCAGAGAAAGAAAGATAAACACTTCAAACCAGTCTTTCTGCTGGGTTAACACTAAGTGGCTTCTAAAGTTGTGCAGTTAAACAACGGTTACCATGGCTGGTGTACGGATGGGTGAACATTAGACAGCACAGGCCTGCATTACACCTGCACCTTAGTAGATACATGACTGTGATGCCTACATGCCTCTTATTAGTTTTTGTTACTGGGTTAAACCAGGAAGCAAGGTGACATATATGAATTAAAACATTTTAGCAAAGAATTTTTCACAAAGGTAAAGTGCTATTTTTGATACTTGACTTCCAGATATCCAGCCTCCTGTGATTGTTGGCTGTCAAGAAACAGTAAACCTGACTGCTGACATCCGGACTGATTCTGCCATTGTTCAGGTAACCCCACCTACCGCTACAGACAATGTGGACCAGTCTCCTGTGGTAACTAAGGTATCTGGACCTAGCAATGGTGCAAGAGTTAATGGGACTGTCATCCTACGATACCAGGCAGTTGATGCAGCCGGCAATCCTTCTGACATCTGCACCACCCTTGTGACCGTTTGGGGTAAGTATCATCATTAATTGCTATGTTTGTTCTTTGCATTATTCATATACATTTTTATGGCAAATAAATATACCAATTTGTTGTTGTCTGCTGATACTTGTATTCATAAATAAGGACATGTATTACTATCAAATTATTCGGTTAGCTTAAATGGCTGTGAGTTATGCCACTTCACACACGCGAATGTTATGAAATCCATGTAACATTCTTCATTTCATCAAACTCTGTAATATGTTGTATTTTGCATTTTTTGAGATAAAATTAACACTTTTGGTCAGGTTGTAGAATGGATAGTTCATTTATGTTTGTTGAACATGATAAACTGCTGTCCTGTAATATAGACAAAGGCATTATTTTTTTGTTGCCTTTGGCCTCAGAGAACGTCTCTCCCCCGTTATTGGCCAACAGTTTTAACTATTTTTTAAACAGCCGTGAATCATCCGTGATAAACTGATAAACAACACAGATCCTGATCAGGAAGCTTCTATTGAGAGTTGGATTTACTGTATTTGCCTTAGCCTGATCAGTTCGAGGTTACACTAACAGCCTGAACTCAAGACTTGGTCATTATCTTAAGACTTTTAGTGATCAGTAATGCTGTAAAATATATATTTTGTTGTTTGCTTTGTCTTTTGTTTGTTTGTTATTGTACTAAGACGAGTCAAACTCATCAAACTCTTTAGTCTTCTTTTATGTCCTTCCTTTTTTTCTAACACCACTGACATAAACAATTAAATACGTTTAAATAGAGTAAACTAAGACCTTATGAAACGGACAGTAAAAGTGAACTCTTCCTGACTGTTTGCAGTTATTGAATGTCCTGACCTTCCCTGGCCATCATTTGGTGTGCACAGCTGCAGCCACAGTCGGTTGTATGGCAGCAGCTGTACTTACAGCTGTGACCCAGGCTACCAAATTTCGTATCAGGATGCTGTCACCTGCGAGAGTGATGGAACCTGGGCATTTCCTGGGGGAGCAGCACCTGTCTGCCAGGGTATGTTACAGGTTAATGTTTTAGCACTCATTAGATGGGATGGTTAAGCTGATTTTTGTTCGTATATATGAGTTGAATCCCAAAATCTTTATATCTAGATAAAAAACATAAATGCTTAATTAGCAATATGTTTCTTGTCACACATTAAAGGATATTGGGTATGGGGTTATAATATTCATGTCCCTGATACTCCATTTGTACCTGCATTTTATGTGCTATGCCTTATACTCCTGTATTTTTTGTCCATGCAAAGCTACACAGGTCTTTCCACCCTAAATCATTTACTTTTGTTTGCAAATATTTGATAAAAAGTTAAAAACCATTTAATTACTTTTTTCCTCCCTAAATCGTTACTTTCGTTTGAAAACATTTGCTAAAAAGTTTTAAAAACATTTAATTACCTTTTATGGGATAAATTACCTGCTTTCTTCAGAGGTAGAGTGTGGGCAGCCCATGACCGTGGTGAATGGTCAGTTTTCCTGTGGGTCAACAACATACCAGTCCGTCTGCAGCCTTCAATGCGTAACTGGATTTTCTCCAACTGCCCAATGCCTATCAACATGTGGGGCAAACACTCAGTGGTCGTACTCAACCACGCCATCTTGTAAAGGTAATATTTCTGAATTATATTAAGTTATTTAAATTACTATGCACATGATTGAGTGGTTGAGGGGGTTGCTTTAGAATTAGACGGTAACAGGTTTCATATAAAACATGGTTCTGGATGTTGTGTGGAACTCTATACTGCCCTCATAGTTTGATACAAGATATGTACTGGTTCTACCTTAGACATTTGAGAAGGATTTATTTAAGGAAGAAACATCTTAATAGTTGAGATAATTTGTTTAAGAAAATAACATCAAAAGAAGAATGATTAGTGAATAATTAATCTGCTACAAAATTTAATGCATAATGTATATGTGACAGGGTAGACAATAACAATTTTTTTCACTGCATAAATTCAAATGCTTTTATGGTTTGTATTATTTTATGTTTTATAAGTCTAATATTTTTACTTTTTATCTCATTTCTTTCTTTGGTAGATTCGACACCACCCGTAATCAGTAACTGTAAGTCACGGCAGACGTTCCACGCAGAGCGGGGCCAATCCAGTTGTGGGGTTTCGTGGCAGATGCCGAAAGTTGTAGATAACTATGATACCCTTATCACCTTGACCCAATCCAAAGGTCAACCTATTGGTTCCTCATTTGAAATTGGTACACACATTGTGGAATACACTGCAACAGATGCTGCAGGGAACCAGGCATTAACAAACTGCAGCATTACCATAGTGGTGGAAGGTATATAGCCAAAGATTATGCGTAGGATGCGTTTCAACATACATCTTAAGATCAATTGAAAAACGTTCATAAATTTCGGTCTTACGATCACTCCTAAGTGCGTTTCAAGATTTAAGAGCGAATTTGCTCTGAGGGCTTTTTCTGAAATATTAATGAAACGCTCTTAAGAAGGAAAACCATTCTTAAGAGAAAAAAAACACGATCTTAAGATGTATGATGAAATGCACCCATAATTTATAGTCTTCTGTTTATGAGCACACAAGATATGAGGATGTTTTAAATCCCACTTGATTCATCAGTTTGGTTATTTATTTTTGTTAAATGTCCCATTTATCAATGTTACTGTATAAATCGCTGTTATTACTGTGATGGTTTTAATTTAGCACATAATATGCCCATCTGCATAGTTGTAAGCCACGTCAGTCTTATGAGACTTCCAGCATTAAGACAATTGTTAATATTGCTTCTTATTTCATTTTTGTGGCATAATTTATACCACTTTAATTTTGATGTAACAATTAGTTTTAAAATAACCTTCCAATAACCGTACCAGTTACCTTGATAAAAATGACAGTTTAAGAGTAAATCCTTAACAAAGATAGTTTATTGTGAAGTATGGTATTTATGAGTTACAGATTGTTACCCCTTCTCGACACTATAATTGTTAAATACATGTTTCGGCCGGTAATTTAATAGAATCTTAATTAATTTAGTATGAAACATGACCTGACAAAACTGATGTGCAGTAAACAAATAGGACTAGAAATTTTTTGCCTATTTGCCTATTTGTTTTGGAAATACATTGCAGCGACCATTTATGATCATTATAGCAATATCCAGCTTTTTGGTGGAGGAAAACCCTAGACTCATGTCTGAGCAGAACCACCGGCGCAAAGCAAGTCAGCTGGTAGACCTTTACATATTAAGTTCTTCGCCCCGAACGGGATTCGAACCCAAGTGGTGAGCGGCTAATTCGTCAGAGGAGTTACAAATTGGCGACTCTACCACTACACCATGGCGCCCCACACTAGAAATTGTCACAAGTTACTGGTTTATTTAGTTTCGAAACTTAATATTTTTGCTTTTTTTCATTTACATTGTTGCTGATAACCATAACAAACAAAGCATGCGGCAAGGTTTTCCAGCTTACCTTCGTTGCGCTGGTGGTTCTACCTAGACATAAGTCCACCAATAATAAGCTGGACATTGCCAATATGACCATAAGTGAGTCGGTGCGATGTAACAAAAACATAATAAACAAGCATAGAATGCATCATGTCACATATACCTGTTGCTTGGTCCCTTCCGATGTTGGAGAATGAAAAAGAAATGCATTGTGTTATTTTTACAAAATATTTTGTTGAACATGTAAGGAGATCTTTAGGCTAACATATGGTGTAAGCATACATGTTCTAGAAATTAAGATGTTGAACTCTGGTTCTAATGGTCCCGGATTCTAACTTTCAATTTACAAAAGATGTTAATACTTGGCAAAGACAATATTTTCTTAATCTAGCTTCTTCGTGAGTACTGGTTCTGCCAATGAAATTGGCAGTAGAATGGTCCTATTAAAGGTTGAAAAAAAACATGTTTTCCAGTCGTCTATCAACTCATGTATTTTTTATACATTTAGCAAATTTTTGTGTGGTTTACAAACTGTCTAGCATGTCATTAGTTTTCCTCCACTTATAATATAAATAGCTGGAAGTCGACACAATTACCATAGTAAATATGTAAATGCAATATAACTTGGTGTAAAAAACATACTTTAAAAAAACGAAATATATCTTGCTAGCCATGCGCTTATTATTTTAGATGAAATATGTAAACATTTTTTTAAAATTTCAGAAATTACGTGTGCATCTCCATCCCTTACTTTCACCAACATTCGGCTGGATTTCAGTTGTTCCTCCTATGCCTGGGGCATGACCTGCAATGTTACATGCAAGAATACATCAAGCCAATCATTTCGCCTTTCTGGAGCATCCTCAGTCACATGTGAAGCAAACACCACTGACCCAGCAAACATCCAAACATTCTGGCAAATTTCTGGAGATTTACCTCCTAGTTGCTATGGTAACAAAATTAGGTTTTAAGTAAAGTTATGTTTCCAGCTTGTTCCAACATCTGAATCAAGAGGTTTCTTTTACATATATTGCTCTATTCTAAAAGTTATTATAGTCACATATATTATATTATATCGCTACACTCTAAATGCTTTTATATTTACATATATTATATTAAACACAGCTTTTTACTGTGTTATAACCCGAGTGAAGTTTATACCAATCAGTATGATTTATTTTTGAATTTTGCAATTTGCAATTTATTTGACAAGACAAAAGCAATGATTATTTATTAAAACATGCAATTAATAAAAATGGAATGATAAAAATTTTAAGGAAAAAAAGAGTGTTTATATTATATTTTTTTATATAACATGGCACTCTGTATATAGGACAAAACATGGCTATGTTGTTAGCAGTAGGTTATTGGGAAGGTTTTATTTATTTTACTCAGGAAGTGATACAATCAAGCAATATTAAAATATGTTGAATAAAATCATTTTTAAAAGCTTATGTAAACAAAAATAATGCATAAGACAGTAATGTGTAACCCCTTTTCCCTGAATGCCATTTCAAAACTACTCGAGATTACTTTACATTCTTAAAATGTAACCAAGGCTTTTAATTATGGAGAAAGGTATTAACTCTAAGAATGACTTTGCTCACTCCAGGAGCTGTCTGATCAAGATCTTCACTTTTAACTTCAGGGTTTCTAGTAATACATAGAGGATCTGATATGAGTGTTCATTAGATACTGAAAATATCAAATGATTTGGATGAAATGATACGAAACCAAAATACTGGACAATGAGTTTAATAATTAGTGTTTAATGAACACGAATATTAGATTCTATTTATCACGTGACCAAAACATCAGTACTGTTGTTTTTTGCTTACAATGCATTATCTTTTTATAGTATGAACAGTTGGCCTTTACATGTGCAATTCAGTTTGGCAGAATCTGGTCAAAAATAGTTCCAATTCTTACTCAACTATTTTCCATAGAATGGGAACATATTTGTTTATCATTACTAAAATATTGTTATTTTATTAATTAAAAGGAAACTGTCCAACAAAATGCATAAAATGGTGACAACAAAGTGATCATGAAATGGTATGTACACTACACATACTGGTACTTAATGACTTCCCACTATGATAATGACGTCACACAGCTATAACTAACTAGTGTGTTACCAAGAATAACGCATGAGTGTTACCTCACGCTCGAGCGATAGGTTATTTGATATATACAATTATTTTGGCATGTAGTTGTTTGCAATTTAATATCATTTTGTATTGGGTATGACTATATGTAGCGAAAATAATGATATGTTTTTAACAGAGGTAATATAATGGATGCCTTTTCTCCCTCCAGAAGTTGCAGATGAGCCTGTCTGCGCATTGAATTTACCTCTGCCAGCCAATGGAGGTATCAGTTATGTCAATGTAGATACGTTACCTGTTGCTCTTCCCTTCTGTGATGAGAATTATGACCTGGCTCAAGATGCTGTTGAACAGATATTGTGTCTTAACACGGGAAACTGGTCTGCAACCACCAAGGACTGTATTGGTAACTAAAACTACATGTTAATAAATTCAATAATTTAATATATAATTATTTTCAAACATTACCCATGCATTCATTCTGCAGCCATTTTTTATATATTTATATTTATCACACCTTCATAATTGCTTATAGTAGCCATATTTAGCCATAAACAGGCTGCCTGATCAATATAAGAATAGATCACCTTAACACAACACAATTAAACAACACAATTGAAAACATCAATACCTGAAAGATTCCGATCAAACGGTGTCTCCAACCCTTTACGCAAGGAGATTATGTACTAAAATGTTACCAACAACAAAAATGAATAAAGATTTAGAATGATTGAAATCAATATTACAAACAGTTTTTTCCAGTCCATGTCACCCAGTCAACAAGTCAATATTTTCAATTTTAATTAGAACCCCCTGCTCACCGCATTCACTCTGCCATGGACACCCCTTATAAATCTGAATCAAGTTACAGGTTCATGTAATGCCAAGACTTGGCAAGTCATTTTTCTTTTCTAAAAAGAGAAGATCTAATGTTTGAGCTTAATTGATTTTTTTTCAGTACTGATTCATCCACTATTTGCCGTGTTAGAATCAAGTTTTCGCTACACTGGCACCTGTTCCACAGCTGACCTCGATATTGTAAAGAATGCTGTGCTTGGCAAGGTGGCTGCTTTGGTTGGAACCGATCATGCTCCGCCATGCATGGCGACAAGCACTTGCACTGTTGATGATGTGACAGTAGAATGCGGTACAAGTTCGGTCAGGAAACGGGCCACAGACATTCTTGTAACGTTAAGAATGCAATACAACCGGGAGATTCTAGATGCAGCTGCATTTTTGGAGGGGGATAGCCAATTGACTAGTCTGTCGACTGGAATTGCTAATGCAATTGATGGTGGACATTTTGCCATAGAGTTGAACGGTATACAGCTGACAGTGGAGCCAGGGTCATATGCCAGAGACGACTACTCTAGTCCACAGTGTTCTAGTGGGGCTGTGCTGAAAAGCACAATGACCTGTGGTAAATAAAAAACAAAGAACAGTTTCTATAACAGTGCCATATTTATAATTTTAAATATACTTCTAATCAAAAATGTTATTATAGGAAAATTATATACCATTTTAGTGCCTTTGCAATTTTTCATGAAGTCTGCATTATTATACACAATCTTACACAAAACTGCATAGCTGATTTGTCCTGAATTTTCCATTGTTTGTCCACTTTGAATTCATAAAGATCTCATAGAACTAACTTTCAGACAGCATATTTCAAATCTAAAATCAAATACAATTTGTAATGATTTCAACTTAAAATGAACACTAATTTTCTTTAGCTTTTTCAATGCAGCTGCTGTGAATACCTTATAGGACCTGTAAAATGTAACCAGATGTATCCAACATTTTAGCAAAAGAACACTAAATTAAAGTCAATTGACACATTTTCTGTTTTGCAGCTGGCTGTGGAATGGGTGAATACCTGACACCAGACTCCCAGTGCCGGCCATGCCCAGTAGGCACCTACAGTGACCTCGATGCCACCACCTCATGCACCTCATGTCCATCAGGTTCCAGTACATTAACCACTGGCTCTAAATCAGCTAGTAATTGCACAGGTAAATCCCTTTTAACTGATGCAACTTGGTTATTGCACAGGAAAACCCATCTGTATGAACTTTGCCAGTAATTGTACCTGTAAACCAATCATTACTGAGTCTATCCAGTATCTGCACATATAAACCAAACTTATTTGAGCCTGCCCAGTAATTCTTCATGTGGACCTTTCAGAACTGCGTCTATCCAGTACACGTATAGATATACCGACCATATTTGTGCCTGCCCAGTAATTGTTAATGTGAACCCATCAGAGCACGGTTTACCCATTACCTGTACACTGCATCTACTCAGTACCTGTACTGATGGTAAACCAACCTTATATGAAACTTCCCAGTAATTTTTAGTTTGAACCAATCAGAATTGAGTCTACCCAGTACCTCTACAGGTGAACCAACGTTATTCGAGCCTCCCCAGTTATTGATCATGGGAACCCATCAGAACTAATTCTACTCAGTATCTGTACAGGTAAACCATCCTTAATAGAGCTTCCCCATTAATTATACATGTAAACCCATCAGAACTGAGTCTACGCAATACCTGGGTAGGTGAACCAACTTTCTTTGAGCCTCCCCAATAATTGTTTATGTAAACCCATCAGAACTGAGTGTACCCATCTGGCAAAAGGTAACCTTTCTGAACAGAATCCAAGCAGTACCTGTACATGTGAACCCATCTGAACTGAGATTACCCCGTATTTATATATTGGTCCACCATTTCCAACTGAGCCAATCATTATAAACCAAGCCTACCCATTAACTGTTCAGAACACCAAATTGAACTAAGACTACCCATAAGTGGCAAAGTTTAAATGGCAAACATCCTTTTGATTTTTAGGGGCTTTAGCTTCAGTTTCTTTATAGTTGATTTGATTACTTATTGTTAATTTGATATTCATGTAGATCCATGTCACCTATCAGCATTCTGGGAAACCCATGTACTGACGTTCTAATTACATGGGGTGTTGAGTGCAAAATAGCTTTGGTTAAGAACTTACTAAGCCATTAGTGACTGTCCACTTCTTTAAACTATGCCTTCATTAGCTTCCTTTTCCTAAATTATGATTTTATATAATTACATTTATTTTTGCTGTATATTATCAACCTGTAATAATATCTAATAAACCATTTATATTAATTATTATCAGATTTCATTATAAATTTCGTTTTCTTTGTTGTCAAGCTGTTTATTGTTAGTTCTTAAAAATGGTGTAGCTTTTTTGGTACAAATTGTTTGCCCGAAACACATATCTAAAATTACACTTTTCGGTAGGCAAGTTGGAACCTGGTTTCTTTAAGCTTGCGTCTGAGGTATAGGCTTTTTCTTAAAAAGATGCCTTCTAGGAAGAGGCAGTCAGTGATTGCCTTCATGGTCAGTTTGATTTAGCTTTTTCCACATTTGTTAAATTATTATAACTTCTTGAAGCATGTTAGAAATGACTTCTCTTCTGCTATGTTGCTTTCTAGATTTCCAGTCAAATATGAATATATCATCAATACTTTGTTAATAAATAGTTCTTGTTTCTAGAGGTGTGCCCATTCAACCACTACTCGGCATCTGGATTTAAGCCATGTACACCATGTCCTCGGGGTTCCTTCCAGTTGTTTTCCAGACAGACCAGCTGCACACCCTGTCCAGCTGGCACAACTACATTGGGAACCAGCTCGTCATGCCAACGTGAGAATCTACATTCAACTATACTTATCTATTTATTTTTGTAGAAATTCATCTCATCTACTTGAAGTGCAGCTTATGGAGTAAAAATAATTAAATATGGGAAGGTAAAACTAGCAGACATAATGGCTGTACCCAGATTTTTGTGTCACTGTACCAAATTATGAAAAAAGTTGGATTTCGGAAACACATAGATCTGCATGAACTTGACTACTCACAGTCAGTTATTCATGCCTGTGAAGAAGTAGTTCCTCTACAGAACAAATATTTGTGTTTAAGGATCAGTTTTTTCAAACTCATTTTATTTTTGGTCAAATCTGATAGCATGCATGATACTTTTTTGAAAACCTTACCTAAGTTATATGGCAAAATCATATAAAAAATATTTAATGTTTATTAAAATGGTTTCTGTTAACGGATGTTAGTGACTCTGATGTAACCTTTGTCCCAGTGTATAATTTGTATTTTAGAAGAGGTGTTGATTTGCAGGTGAAAACTTGCCTGCTTTCCAATTTCCAATGCATTCTACATTTGATTTACTACAAAATAATTTTGACTATTGTTTGCACACCTGTAATCGCTTGAATGCTTGAACGTACGCCACCCAAACAGCATTCAGAGATGTGCTATCCGGATTTATTAATGTTTGCATTAAGTTTGAAAAGTTACATTTTCTTTTTTGCTTTTAATTTTATGACTTGAGGGTTTGATGTGTTACTTTGTTTTATTTACTCCAAAGCAGTCATAATAATATTGTGTTAAAGTAATGAAAATGAACATCGATCCTTTAGTCTGGTGGTTAGCAAAAATTACCATAAATGCCTCATTGCTACATAATAAAAATGACAACTGCTTTCGGTATTGAGAAAGTTTTAACTGTTACTTCTGGGATAAGCATAATTTCAAGGGACATCGTCAATATCTGAATAGTTAAGTGGCCCGCAACAGGGCCATTAAAGTTGGTATCCAACAGTACGGACCATATTTTTATGCAACCAAATAAATTTAAAAGATTCCTTAAAATTCTGATTATTGGTTCTGTGTATCCATGGGAAAAGTAAATACTAAACTTGTCATTACAAGATGTATTTCCTGTCTAAGCCATGCTGCTCAGCAAACAAAACACTTGAAGCCCATAATGTTTGTATTGGTCATTAGTCAAATATGCCTTGTTAGTTTCGTGGTGATATATTTTTTTGCTCCAGCATTTGACCTTGTTCTGGGGTCAGCTCTGTCGGAGGTGACGTTGTACAAAGTGGTCTCCCAGCTTGACAGTCTCTCTGTGGCCTTCTGGTACCTGGCTGATGCCGACTCAAACGTCATCTTCTCACTGGCTACCACCACAACTACTGTCTTCACAGTCCAATTTCACAATGTTGGAGCTGCTTATGTAGAGTAAGCATTTATAAAGTTTAAAAAATTATTTCATTTAAATTAGGGATGTTAACGAATATTTAAATATTCGAATATCAAGTCGCTATTCGAATAGAGATTTTGGGATTCGAATATTTTACAATTTTTATTTCACTTTTG